>PVIC010042767.1:0-15691 GCA_004025085.1 Thryonomys swinderianus
CCTTCTCTGGCTTTGTCTGATCATCTCATCACGATTGGATTCGGGTTAAATATCTTGGGTGGAATGTGACGCAAGTGGTGTTGGGGGATTTAAGGTACCCTGAGGAGGGTGCAGCAGACAAAGGAAATGGCAGGGGCTATGTTTCTTGGGTGTGAAGAGGCCCAGCAGGCCCCAGAGCAGCTGTGGTCCTAGGAGCTACAGGGACTCTGGGGCCTCGGGACAGCGGCTGGGGAGACAGGGAGGCCAGGGCAGTTGGGTCTGTGTCCAGTGGCCTGTTCAGAGGACACCAGAGCACTGTGACTTTTTATAAAAGAACCTCATAGACCTGTGGACCAAAAAGGCTTCAAGACTCAAATGCTGAGCACGTCTTCACACACCTGTAATCTCAGCACGCAGGAGGCTGAAGCAGCAGGGTCACTGAAAAAAATTTCTTTTAAGTTTTTTTTGAGACAGGGTCTCGCTTTGTAGTTCAGGCTGGCCCTGAACTCACTATGTAGCCCAGGCAAGCCTCGAACTCAGCAATTCCCCTGCCTCTGCCTCCTGAGTGCTGGGATTACAGGCGTGAGCCACCAGGCCCGGCACTGTGGTATGTGGTACCAGGGTTGAACTTGGGACCTTGCACTTGCCAGGCAGATGCTGGAAGCACTGAGCTAAATCCCCTGCCAGGATCATTGAAAATTTAAGGCCAGCAGAGACCACACGGTGAAACCTTGTCTCAAAAACTGGAGTGAGTCTGAAGCGATGAGACTGAAGAATTCATCTCCTGGATTTAATGTGTCTTGATGGAGTACTGCTCTGCCACAGTGAAGGATAAATGAGTGTATTGATGTCTTTCTCATTGCTGAGACACACTACCTGACACAAGTTAAAGCAAGAAGGTTTAACTGACTAATCCACTAATCACATACTTATGTCTCCTCCTAAAAGCTCCACCTAGGAATCCGTAAGGGTTTGGGGGGGACATCTAGATGTAAATCCTAACAGATGAACCTTGGAACCATAGCGTTATATGAAATAAATCAGACACACACACGCTCTGCTCACTGCATCCTCCTCCCTCTCACCAGGAGCAGTTCAGTATCTCTGCATCCTGTTCACGCCCCAGTCTCTGCTTCAGGTCTGGCACAGGGCAGGACACAGGACACATGTTACACCAACATGGTTTCTCTGCACTCTTCAGTCCGTGTCCTGTAGATGTCAGACTCTGAATAACCACAGAGAAATTAACACGGGCCTATCACTGGTAACCCCTCCAGGTTTTATTTGGGTTACACTAGTGTTTTTCACTAGCACATTTTGCAATATAGAGTGGACATATCCATTATGGAAAGCCCTCTCCCCTTTCTCTATCTCTAGATCTCCTTCCCATCTGCAAAAGTTCTACCTTCTGGACCGGAGGGTTAGCTCAGTGGTTCCGGCGCCTGCCTCGCAAGCGCAAGGTCCTGAGTTCGATCCCTGGTAACCACATATAATGCTGGGTGTGGAGACATGCCCACCAACAATCAACACCGCATACCACAATGCCAGATGTGGTGGCTCACGCCTGTAATCCCAGCACTCGGGGAGGCAGAGACAAGAGGATTGCTGAGTTCGCGGCGGCTTCCCTGGGCACCATAGTGAGCTCAGGGCCAGCCTGAACTACAAAGCAAGACCCTGTCTCAAAAAAAAAAAAAAAGTTCTACCTTCTGCGGGGCCTGGTCATATATGTTTGTAATCCTAACACTCAAGGCTGAACCAGGAGTATTGCCTCGAGTTCAAGGCCAGCCTGGGCTACACAGTGACAAAATAAACAAATAAATAATAAACTTCTTACCTTCCTGTTTCCTATCATTTGTCTGTAGTTTGCTTTTTAAATTATTGTTTGGTTTTCTCATATGAGGGATGTCTGATTTATTTCACTTAGTATTATAGTCTCAAGATGTATCCATTTTCCTACATATTTCACCTTTTTTTTTTTCCACTAATACTGTTTTTTCTGTGCCAGGATCTGGCCCGGAGCCAGCATGGCTCCTGGTTTCCTCCGTCTGAGATAGGGTCCTGAGCGCAGCATCCAATCCTGCCATTATCTTGCGGTGTGGCCTTCAACTTCCCTGCCCCCTCCTCCGTTTCTGGGCACTTAGAGTGATATGGCAGGCTTGGGTGACATTGAAGATTGCTGGCAGTTCTGATTTCCCATCATTTTTATCGCTCTGATGTCTTTATTAGGTCCATAAGCAGGAGACAAGGAAAACCAAAAAAGAGCCCAGTATCCACACCTCCATGGAATACGTAGGCGAGAAACTGCAATGAACTGAACTGACCAGAGGGTGGAGCTCTCCAGTCAGATGAGAAATAATTATGCTGTTATGCTGGGTTCATCAGCTCAGTATTACTGCCCAGCATAGGGAGTCCCTGAACATTTTAGGTAAATAATATTCTTCCAGCATTTACTGGCTTTCCATGTGAACACTCACAGGCACTTTACTCATCTTTCTTTGAGAGGAAATTACTCAGCGTGACAGTTTCATTTTACCTGGAAATACGAAAAAGTGCAATTGAACAGTCCTAACTCAGACATTTTAGGATGACTTTAAAACTATGGCTTAACAGGTTTGAGTACCACACTACTGTAGATATTATAAATCATACCCTTAGTGAAATTATTACATAAAAAAATCTATCATTTTCTTTCCAACACTCAATGGCATTAAAGCAGGAACTCAGTACTTAGAGGGTGGGAAAATCTTGCCTCTTGACTGTTGCTTTAATTCCCAAGCCCTCTGAATGCTCCAAGCTAAATGGTAAAAGGCTTGAGACCAAAGCAAAAGGATCGTTCTGAAAAGGCAGTGACCCCTGGGAAGATCCGGTCAGCTGATGATGGGTCCTTGGTGGCCTGGCCAGCTTGCAGGAGTATTGAGCCCTGGCAGCTCCTTCTGCAAGGTGCACCTGTGTGAGCACTGCCAAGCCACCTGCCTCCACATCGCAGCCAAGCTTTAGAGTACCCTTGCAGGTACTTTTTTTGTGTGCTGCTGTTAGCGGGGTCTTTCTTTGTTGCCCAGGCTGGCCTTAAACTGTTGGGCTCAAGGAACCCTGTTGCCTTAAAACCCCCATTAGCTGGTTGGCTCCTATGGCACCTGGAAGAGCCACACATCTTAGCTGTTCTCCAAGTGCATTCTAGTCTGCCTTGAGCTTGAACTTGCAGGTTCTGCCTTATTTTGCTGTCGCTGGGTGAATCTAACTTACCCTTTACACTCATTGCTTGACCCCTTTTCTTGCATTTCCTTCCAGTCCAGCCCACTTCTTCTGGGCATTCCCAGGGACTGCAAGTGTCCTACAGCATCACCAGGGAAGAGGACTCACCCTGCTTAGAAGTAGAGCATTCCTTCTGGGGAGGTGTCTCTGAAGGATGCAGCAGAACAGGACCAGGCCTCACGGCTGCCTCAGACCCTTTCAGAGCACCCGCGTCCTGTTGGCTCGGCCAGTCCTGTCCAGACATCAGATGTGGGCAGTGTCACTATAAACAGGCAACAGCTGCCTGACTTTCTATTTCTCCTACTGCTGTCCTCCGCCCAGGGTCCTACTGTTCCCCTTTTTGGGTCTATGGAGACAAAGTCTCTTAATTCACCCCCTTATTCCAAACATAAACCTTCGCTTAACAAAATTTATCAAGCACCATGCCAGTTAATCTTGACTGTCAACTTGGTTGCATGTGGCTGCCTTGGAAATTAGTAAAGTAGGCTTCTGGGTGGACCTGGGTGGGCCGTGCAGGCACCTCTGGAACTATCTGAACCCTGACCTTACCCTCTGGGAGTCTTCCTTTGCTTCCTGCTTCCCAGGTGCCATGACTTAAGCACTCTTCTCTAGCCTGCCTTTCTGCCACCGTCTATTCTGGAGGCAGCTGACCATCAACTGACTCTCCCCAAACCATGAGCCCAATGCTCTCCTGCCTTAAGCTGTAGATGTTAAGTATTTTGTCCCAACAATGAAAAGCTGGCCAAGATAAGCACCAACAGTTTGCCAAGCATTTCCTGGGAGTATATCTGGGGGGAAAGATGCAGTGGGCCCTTAGTATGCCATAAAAACAACTTGGGTTATGAATTTCAGTTTTAACCTACAAACCCTTGAGTTACAACCTGAATGCCAGTCTGTTGTACTTCCACGTGGTCTTGGATACAGATTTAACTCTTAAAGAGTTGTGGAAGGAACAGTACAGCCTCCCGTCCTGGGTGGGGTTAATTCAGGAGTCCTGGGCCACTGTCTCCCAGGACACAGATCTGCCTGTGAACACGAGAGGCTTCGTAGGTTGCATAAGGGAGCCTGAGCCTTCAGTAACTCACAGAACCGCAAGCAGCTCTTGGGAAAAGATTTCGTTCATAAGTCAAGGGTCCACTATGGAAAAGTAGGAGATGGGGGTACAGAGTAAATGCTTAAGAAATAGATAGAGATATACTCAGTCTTACTGATAAACACCCAAAGTTACACCATTTTCACCAGCAAACCGACAAAGCCTGAAAACTTGGAAATGAGCTACTCCTAAAACAGGGGAGGTATAAAAACAGCAATTTTAATTGCATTATGATATAATGATATATTTAAGGCATAAGCCAAGTAAAACAAGCTCACTTGCTTTCACAAACGCATCTTGATAAGGATGTGAAAGGTCAGGGTCAAGTTTAGGTTCCTGAGTCTTCATAGTCTGCACCAGACCCTGGTGTGGGGGTGGGGGGGGCAGCTCCCAGCCCCTAGTCAGGGCCTAATCAAGACCTGTTTCCCTTCCGTGTTGTCATGTGTACATCCCATCTACACAGAAAGCACTGTCCACTGTGTGGAGTTACCCCTCAGCCATCTTGGGCCTGGGAATGAGGGAGCCAGCGACACCCGCCCCAGAGAAGGAATCCGTAGAGGTGAGCTTGAGGCTCCCTAGGAAAGGATTTCCGGGGTACTGATGCTCAGAGCACGATCCAGTAGACAGGCACATCCCCCTGTCCCCCACCACACACACACACAGCCTGTGGCCTAGGGAAAGGGGCACAGAGCCAGAGGAGAGGCAAATGGGGCTTCCTACAGCTTCTGGCCTGGATCTGGGGTGCTCCTAAATGTAGGGGAAAAGGCACATTCACAGACTAGTAGTTTCAAGTGAATTTGTGGGGGAGAGTTATTTGGCAACATCTTCCAAAATTCAACCTGACAGCTCTACTTTTAGTAACATATTATCTAGACTTGTACAAGTGCCCAGTGCTGTATGTATAATTATGTTCACTATAGCATAGAATTATCAAAAAGCTGCAAACAATATAAATAGCCACCAAATGGTGGGTGGGTGGATTAATCGCTTTCCTGTCCCTGGGACACAATCCCAAACACCCGAAACTTGAAGAAGTTTATTTTGGCTCATAGTTTTCAAGACCATAGTTCACTGGCTGCAAGGCCAAAATGGCTTTGTGAAAGGAAAGAAAAGCTGGAGGAGGACGGCTGCTCGTCACAGCCCCCTGGCGGCCAGAAAGCAGCAGAGAAGGGAGGAGCCAGGGAGGGAGACCCCACCCCGTCCCAGAGACCCCGCCCCCAGACAGGTCCCGTCTGCACCTCCTCTTTCAACTGCACAGTTGGCTGTGACCTCATTAATGGTCAGACTTCTGGTGACATTCTAGACCTAAACTGTAACAATGGGTGACTAGATTATGGTACACGCGGGCAATAAAATATGCACTAGCGGCAGCACAGGCTGGCATGGAAGGTCTGCGGTATGTATTTTTATGTGAAAAAAGTAAAGGCCTAATACGTAACACGATCAACTGCATGCTTGCGTATGTGTTTGTATATTGATGCCCACATTTGCTAAGAAATTTTCTAGTTTGCGTTACAGGAAACTTGAGTTATAACTTCTGGTTTGGAAGACCAGTAGTTCACGGGAGCAGTTTTTACATTTCTATTTAGAGTTGTTGCCAGAACACTTAGTAATTTTATGATTAAAAATAGCAAAAAGTATATTAAGGGGAACTTCTGGAACACATCTGATCCTGGCCCAGCCTTCACAGGTGATGGCACTAATCTATTACCTGTCAGGGGTAGGACAACACAACCCTGAGACTAGAAGCTCTTGCCAGCTGCTGCTGGCCATGTTCCTTCTTCATTCCAAGATGCTGAGAATCCTGCAGAAGCCCAGGAGCAACTCCGTCACCAGCGTGGTGTATTTTCCCTGTGGGTACCCTTAGACAGCTGCCAGGCCCAGCAGTAGGTTGGCAGCCCCCCCTGACCACCGGCTCACACCCACTGGCTCTGCCCAGGCATAAATCACAGGACTTTGTCTTATTAGGCAAACAGCTCAAAGGTCAACCTGTCCCAGCAGTGAGTAAATATCAGCACCCCAAATCTGAGATAGCCCAGGGAGATGACTATGTCCAGACGAGAAGTCCATGATTGGGAAATCACTGAGGTAGCATCTTCCAGGCCGTAGGATTCCTCTCCGGCAAGCACTGGGCCCAGGGCCTGGCACGCAGGCTGCACTCAGAATGTTTGCCGAACTGACAAGGCCTGTCCCACTGATACAGGAAAAAGATACCAGAGATGAACTATGAAATATTATCTCTCCTAGCTTGTTAGAGGCCTGATATGCTAAGCTCATGTTCTCTAAAAATCGAAGAATGAATTCTAGGAACAGTAGATTAAAAGTAGGAAGATATTTATTGACAGGAAAGCTCCTGAGAGCCAGGAGGGATCCCAAATGGGTAGCTGGGGACCCCAGTCTAGAGGGGAGTTTGATGGAGTAAAACTCACGAGGGGACAATGTGGCCACGGCCACAATCAACCAATAAGTTTACAAGTGTAGTCACTGAGGTCACAGCGGTCCAATTGGGAAACAAGTCACATAACAGTGTGGATGGAGAGCACAAAGATTCCTCCTAGGAAATGAAGGGTCCAGAGGTTTCTGGTCACCCACCAGGTTGGCTAATGACCATCTAGACTTCATTAGCCCCAGTGCTTATCCTTTGAGGAAATGTAGAGTTCTGGTCATTTTGTCTTTATCTTAAGGCCCAGCCTCCAGCAGACGTGTTTCTGGCTGCAGTTGTGGTGTGTTCCACCTTCATCCTGACTCTGTTGAAGACCTAGCCCTATCTGACTGCCTGTAATATTCCTAACTCAGCTGTCTGCAGTACCTCCCTCTGGTATATCTGTGAGGACCCCACCCTTTGGAGTTTGAACTCACCTCTCTGGAGGCAGCCAACTTCTTGGAGAATCCATACCCTGCAGCCAGCAAAGCTCATCCAATGAGGAACTCTGGGTGACTGGAATGTGGTCTCCTTACTCCTGATGGCCTCTTCTAGGCCATCTCCCCTCGGCAGGAGCCAGTCTTTGGCAGGATGTCAGTGACCTCCCAGTCTGAGGGGACACCTGCGATGCTTTGTCTTAGTCTTTGATTTCAGCCTCCGTTTCAGGTGGTGACTGTCCCATCTGCTCAAATGATGTCCCACAAAGTCTCAGGTGTTCAGAAATGGGCCTTTCAGATGCAATTGGATCACATGGACACTATATCCATCAATAGATTCATCCATTCGTGAATGCAAAGCTGAATGTACCATTAGGAAGCATGGTTTGGTGCAAAGAGGTGGGTCCCAGGGAGAAGGGGGAACTGGAAAAGCATATTCTTGTCCCCAGCTCCTCTCTTCTCTCTTCTGGTTCCTGGCTGCCATAAGATGAGATGCTGTCCTTTGCCAGGTCCTTTTACCATGTTGTTCTACATTGGAGCTAGAAACCATGGACTGAATCCTCTAGAACCATGAGCCAAAATAAACCCCTCCTCTAACTTGACATGTTGTATATTTTGTCCCAGTAATGGAAAATTCACTAATACAATCTCTAGGTTATTCATAACAATGTATGTAAACAATTCCTTCCAAAAGTTAGTGTGTGATTAATATTCTTCCAGACGGCTTAACATGTGTCATCTAATAGGACATAATCCACTTCCCAACCCATTATGTTTTCCTTTGATCCTGGTTACCAGAAAGCTTGGAGCTAAGTACACTATGAGTATAATAGCCAAGTTTTTTTTTAGACAGGGTCTTGCTTTGTACAAAGTTCAGGCTGGCCTTGAACTCACTATATAGCTGGGATTACAGGCCTATCCCACCACGCTCAGCCACCATAAAAACCATTTCAGTCTCACAATAATGTTAACAGTGTCTGTCTTCTCCTCTAAATCCTAACACCTACGTTTTTGTTTCTATATTACAGCACTGGGGACCAAGGACTCTCCCACCAAAGTATCTCCCCACTCCTCCCACACCATAATGCCTATTTTCTACTAGATTTCTGTGAATTGGGTGACTCTGTGAGTTACCACCCGAATGGAATTCTTTCTGAGAGCGAAGAGAACACTATCACTAATTATCCTTGTACGTGGTGTAAAGCAAGACTGTCCCAGCCCTACGGAGATGGCTGAGCACCCTACTTATGACTGGAAACAGGCCTGGCAGACTGTCTGCAAGCACCACTCGGTGTGGCCTTGTTAGTGCAGGAGCTGGGTTCCATTAAACTCATCAAAATCACGCAGAGCTGAAGATATAGGATTCACGATGAGCAGCAACACGGGTTCCCAATGCGTCCACATGACCAGGAAGGATGGACTCTGGCCTGTACCCTGCACCCCAAAGCCTCTGCCACCATAGCCCCACGGATTCCTGTGCCGTCCTGTACCTGGACAATCCTTAGGGGAGGGGCTTAGACAAAGGCACCTGTCCAAAAAGGAAGGATGGGATGTCAATTTCTCAAAAAGTCCACCACTTTTGCAGAGACCGGGGAAATGTGACTCATTTGCAAAGAAAGGGTGATGTTGATGAAGGTGACAGGCTCCCAGAGAGTCACAATCACACACACACACACACCCCCGCCCCCGGTGACACTGTTCTGAGCTCTTTTTCCTAAGGTCAAGACTGAGCTCCTGTCCTGCTCCTCTGTCCTCTCTTTCACCACCAGCAGAGCTGTGGGTCGCTCCAGGGCAGGACTCATCCCAGGGCACACAGAGGCAGGCAGAAGCCACCGCGTCGCTTCTCAAAACTAGCACTAGAGGTCGCCCTTCTGCCACATCAGATTCTCCCCCAGCTACCTGCTTCCGCTAAAAACACTGTGGGAAGCTGGCCCAGGGCTGGCAGTACCTGTCCTGCCCGCGCTCCAGGTGGCTGGTGCTGCTCTGGGGAGTCCGGAGCACAGGGATCAACCAAGGAGCTACTGGGTGTGAGTCTTCCCACAGGGATGAACTTCGGGGAGCAATAAACAGCCTGGATCCCCGGAGTTGGTGTCAGTCCTGCAGAGAAAGAAAACCCACCAGTGACACTGAAAGCTCCTGGCACTGGGGAGTCCCTGCTTGGTTTCTTTCCAGTGGGATGGGGTGCACATGTGGGCCACCATGGCTGTAGGCCGGACACTCCAGCCTGTCCTGCTGTGAAGACACATGGAACCATAGGCCACCTGGCCACACCAAGCACTGACGTATAACCAGCCCAGGCCCAGTCCAGCCGGCCACTGGTGTGGACGGAGGAAACCTCAGGGTGCCTGAGGTAACCTCTGACCTCTCTGTCCCCAGAAGGGCAGAGTCTGAAGCTCCTAGGGACATCGCAGCCTGTCTGGGGGATGGGAGCTGTGAGGGAATGCTGCGCTGGCGTAACGTTGGGCTGCTGGTTCAGTTTTGGCTTTGAGGTCCTTGCTAAGATGCCCGTGTCTCAGCCTGAGCAAAGCTTTCCTGTCGGCCCTGAGGGGTTTGTCAGGGACAGTGGGGAGAAGCCCCTGTAGCAGGCAACCAGGGTTGGCCAGGCTCACATCAGCCCCAGCACAGCCTGAACCTCTGAAATCACCCCACCCTGGCTTCTGCCTCACACAGGATCTGACTGGAACACTGAAGACTGCAGGATCACCTGAGAAGCAGCCTCTGTCCCCACCAGGCCCTCTTAGGAAAGGTGGCCAGCTATGATTAGGGGCCCCTGGGCCTCCCTTCTGTAGCATGCCTAGTCACAGAGCATAGGAAACTATGTGAATATGGGTGGGGGTGCTCTGTGTGTATCAGCCAGGTGTCCTATAGGCTTCGGGGGGGCGAGCGTTATTTTGCTTTGAAAGACAAGGCCTCACTGTGCACTTCAGGCTGGCCTTAAACTCACCACAGATTTTAGGCTGGCCTCAAACTCTGAGCAACCATTTTGCTTCAGCCTCCCAAGTGCCAGGGTTAAAGATGTGCACCACCACACCAGGGTAGACCTTGACTTCTTTTTTTCCTTTTTTTTTTTTTTTTTTTTTTTTTTTTTTTTTTTTTTTTTTTTTTTTTTTTTGAGAGAAGGTCTTGCTTTGTAGTTCAGGCTGGCCCTGAGCTCACTATGTAGCCCAGGCAAGCCTTGAACTCACAGTAATCCTCCTGCCTCTCCCTCCCGAGTGCTGGGATTACAGGCATGAGCCACCACACCCAGCACTGTGATATATGATACTGATTGCTGCAGGGTATGAGTCACCAAATTTGGTATAGTTGTATGTGGTTACTGGGGATGGAACCAGGGACCTTGCACTTGCTAAGCAGATGCCGGAACCACTGAGCTAAATCTCTGACCCTTCGACCTTGACTTCTTAAAGGGAACCTCACACCTGAGGGTGATGCCTCCCTAAATTTTGTGTTCTTGGGGTCTTGGCTAATAGTGGACTGGAGTCTCAGATCCCTGGTCCTGCAGTGTGGGCCATTCAAGGCCTCCATCTCTATCAGGAGAGAGCCCTGAGGTGAGTGCCCGCCCCTTCCGGGAGCAAGCAACTTCATGGCTGTATGCCAGAACAACGAAGTTGAATGTATGGCGTGAGCCCAGAGCAGATGAGTGCTTACATTTTATTATAGTAAGAGACACGTTCCACTAATCCCCTTACAATTCTCCTCCTTTCTCTGGACGCACTCATCCCATCATTCTTGCTACTTTCTCGAGCAATTCTGGAGTCTTCTTTTCCGAATGTCTTTAGTTGTGCTGTCCTGACTGCCTCATGAATGTAGAATGTTGACCTTTCACGCTCATTTTGATTTGGCGGAAGAGCCAGGAGTGGCACAGTGACAGATCCAGTGACTGAAGAAGATGGCGACCTGGTTTCATGCTTTCGTGGGCTGCCTTTCTGTTGGATGGCACCAGGCGGCACCATTCACCATATCTTTGATCCCACTTTGTAAAGACACTTGGGAAAGAGGAGTCCAGAACTACTTCAGACAGCGGCCTGAGTAAGATTATTGTGTTCGGGCCGCAGGGTTAGCTCAGTGTGGTTCTGGCACCTGCCTCGCAAGCGCAAGATCCTGAGTTCGATCCCCGGTAACCACATACAATGCTGGGCGTGGAGACTCACGCCCACTGGCCATCAATACCACATACCACAGTGCCGGGTGTGGTGGCTCACGCCTGTCATCCCAGCACTCGGGAGGCAGAGAGGAGGATTGCTGAGTTCCAGGCTTGCCTGGGCTACACAGTGAGCTCAGAGCCAGCCTGAATTACAAAGCGAGACCCTGTCTCATAAAAATAAAAAAAAAGATTATTGTGTTCAAGTTGAGGGAATATTTTGAGGGAGAGTCACAGCAATGTGTCTTTTACTATAGAATTTTAAAATTGAAAGATTCACTATCATGATCACAACTCATACACTTGGTTTTAATTACTGAAATGTTTCTACTTTCTGTTAGAAAACATTAACGCTCAAAACACTGCCTCCCAATAGAGAATGCCTTAAAAGAATCAACTTTAAGTAACAGAAGCAGAATATATATAAGCAGTAACAGAAGCAGGTATATTTATATACTACAAACTCCACTAGATAAAATTATATACAGAGAACCCAGAAAGCAGGATGAATTGGGGGACACAGAGTCAGGGTGATTTCTTGAGTGGGTTAGTTTGTGTCATTGTGACAAAATACCTGACATAATCAACTTAAAGGAGAAAAGATTCACTGCGTTCATGGCTTCAGATGTTTTGGTCCATGATCAGCCAGCTCAGTTGCAGAGTGAGGCAGGAAGAACATGGTGGAAGGGTGTGGTAGAGCAAACCTGCTTGCTTCATGGCACCTGGGAAGCAGAGAGAAAGGAAGCTACACCCTTCCAAGACACAGCCCCTGCTCCAGGGACCTACTTTCGTCCTCTGCTCCTACCTTTGAAGAGCTCACTCAGCTACGAAGCCATCACCAGCGTGTTCCTTCCTTCTCCCTCTGTTCCTACCTCCCTCCCTTCCTGTCTCTGTTAAGGTTGATTAAAGTTTTCATTTCTTTCAATATCTCTCTGATGGGAGCATCATTTGATGGGGAAGCAACATAACCAAGGAGACACTCACATCCATGAGGTTGACATGATCAGATTGATCCCAGGTTTTGTTCCTAGGACAAGTGTTCCCTTGTGACCTGGGCTTTGCCCCAGGCCACTTTTAGTTCTTTGCATGAGTTAGCATAGACTTCTCTAAAACTCTCAAAGGAGCCACATGATTACGTCCAGAACATGTTTATCAAGTTGATGCTTATGTGGCAATCACCCCTGCTGAAATGCTTAGTACTGGGCAGTTGCTGGGTAATACACACCTCTCATTTGTTATTTTTACCTGACTGGTTCAAAATAGGACTCGGTGTCTCTGTGGGTAGATTGTGGTGAGCGCTGACTGACATCAGTTTTTCTCCCTGAGGACTTTCTGTTGCCATGGACTGTTTTGAGAAGTCATTGTGGATGGTGTTTTTAGAACTCATTGTGGACAGTGTGTCTGTTCTTCACTCATGGGAAGGACGTGTCACTCCTCTATGTCTACCTCACCCTGTCCCTTTGTTCGTCTGTTTTTTTTTTTTTTGAGGCAGGGTCTCACTTTGTAGTTCAGGATGGCACTGAACTCACTATGTAGCCCAGGCAGGCCTCGAACTCAGCAATCCTCCTGCCTCTGCCTCCCAAGTGCTGGGATTACAGGTGTGGGCCACGCCAGGCACTGTGGTATGTGGTATTGATGGCTGGTGGGCGTGAGTCACCATGCCTGGTATTGTTGTATGTCATTAACCAGAGATGGACCAGGGACCTTAAACTTGCTAGGCAGGCACTGGAACCACTGAGCTAAATCTCCAGCCCACTCTGTCCTTTCTTATCCTCAGCTTGATTAGATCACTGTCGTGCAACAGCTGGCATTGGTGAGAGATGTGCTTCTGTATTAGAGGCATTGGCCCTGTGGGAATCACAAAGGACACTTCCCCTATTAAGGAGTGCTTTCTTTCCTCACCCTCCCTTACAAAAACAAAAGGAAGGGCCTGGGATTTAGCTAGGAGATTCTGGAGTCTGCCTTGCAAATGCAAAGTCCTGAGTTCAGTTCCTGGGAACAACATACCACAATCACCCTGCCTACCAGCAATCAGCACCACATACCACAATGCTGGGTCTGGTGGCTCACACTTGTAATCCCAGCACTCAGGAGGCAGAGGCAGGAAGATTGCTGAGTCCAAGGCCTGCCTGGGCTACATAGTGAACTCAGGGCCAGCCTGAAGTACAAAGTGAACCCTGTCTCAAACAACAACAACAAAAAAGGAAGATCTGGACAAGTCATGTCCTCTGAGAATAATGTAACAATCCAGGTCATACAGAAACCCCAAAACCTGTCCCACACCCTAATAATAGAATCACTCATGTGTACTTGGCACCTGCTACACGCCCATTGCTATACTGAGATTTGTACATGTATCATCTCATTTCATCCTCTTAATAAACCCATGAGGTGAACGCTAGCATGCCTGCAGTGAAGAGCACATGGAGAGGGCTCTAACAAAAGATCTTTTCTGCTGTAGGGGGCAGTTGTTACCTTGACCATGAATGTGACGTTTCGATGGTATGGTGAAGTGTTTCCTGTTCCTTTTTAGACCTAAGACTACTCCCCCTCAGAGGCAGCCTGGGTCCGGTCCCAGTGATCTCCTGAGTGGAATAGTCCTTCTCTGGGATCAGCAACCCTTAATTTCAGGGGTATCTGAAAGTCAAGCAACAAATGATAGATGATCCACCATCCCAGCCCCCAAGTGGGACAGAACATGAAACATCAACTACATGCTAGGTGATGAATCCTATTCAGTTCTCCTGTAAGCCCTGGGAAGTAGGAACCAAATTCTTGTTTCTCTCAGTGGGGTCCCAGGAGTCCTATTCTGTGACAGATGGCCATGCATCTGTGAGGGCAGAGAACTGCAAGGGAGACTTTCACATTGCTAAGGCATGATTCCCCCTTTGGAGATACCTTCTACCCACTCCTTCCTTGCCTTGTTTGACCCTCACTGAACTGATATCCAAAAACCCATCAATTCACAAAGTTGGGCATCGACCTCAAAACCAGGAATTGTGCTTGTTTTAGCTTTCTGGCACCGTAACAAAATACCTAAGATAATTAACTTAGGAGGAGGGAAGGTTTGTTGTAGCTCATGGTTTCAGGTGTTTCAATCCATGGCTGATGGACCCTGCCATTATGGACCCATCATGTGGTAGCAGAATGTGGTGGGGAGCCATGGCAGAGGAGGATGCCCATTTTATGGAGGTCCCGGCACAGAAAGAGACAGGAAGGGGCTGGAGTCCCAGCATCCCCCTTGGGGCCACACCCAATGACCTCACTTCCTCTCACAAGGCCCCACCTTAGCACCACAGGCTAGGACCAGACCTTCAGCGTGTGGGTCTTTGGGGATGAGTTTCAGGTCCACATGCTTATGTTCCTCTTTGAGGATCTCCTCTACTACATCACAGTATCTCCCCTGTTGCTTGTCCTGCTCCCTTGTGCAACCTCTTATTCTTCATCTATCTTCCTCTTTCCGTTTTAATGGAGAATACTGCATATGCAAAACAGAGTTGTCTTTCTGATTGCCACTTTCTAACTGTGTGGCCAGAGTGATTCCATATGTCATTTTCCAGGCCTGCCTGAACCCCATTTCCAGAGTAGCAAGAATGAAGTTTTTTAAAAGCAGATGTTTGTAGGCATTTGTTAAGAATACTACCAGCTATCCTCCATTCTCCCCAGAATTGTCTCAGTACCTTAATCAAAACTCAGCTATATACACATAAGTCTACTTCAGGACTTTTTCTTCAATCTCTATATCTTCTCTTTATGCTACTACCACATATTCTGGATTGCTGAACCTTATACTACATCAGGAAGTCAGGTCACCCAAATTCTCCAACTTCATTGTTCTTTTTCAAAGTTGTTTAATTTTCAATTATTTCCAATTCCATATGAATTTTAACCAGCTTATTAATGGCAAAACCAACAAAACCTGTTGGCATTTTGATTAGGTTGAACTTATAGGTTGTTCTGGGGAGAAGTTATGTCTAAGTTACTTTGACTCTGTTAATTATTGTTACATATTTTCATATTCTTTTAGTTTTAACCCAGTATGTCTTCAAATTTGAAAATGTTTAGTTAAGTCTTAATTTTCACATATAATCTGACAATCTTTGTATTTTCATTGGAGTATTTAGACTATTATTACATACAATTTTGAATATATGATAAAATGGAACCATTAAAGTCTTCAATTTAAAAAAGATGGTAAAAAAGAAAAAGAACAGAAGAAAATAGTCCTTCAATTTAAACCTGATTGATATATCATTATTACCACAGGTAAATAATTTTTAGTTGACAGATATTTTTATTACAGAAGTTTAAAGACTCAACTTCATTATTTCTGGCTTGCATGGTTCACGATGACAAATCTGTTGTCA
>PVIC010042768.1:0-15685 GCA_004025085.1 Thryonomys swinderianus
AAAATATTTCAAACAAGCTGAAATGTCAGTGTCTCAGTCACTTTCTCATGAGGGAAATGCATTACCTGACACCCACATCTTGGCTCTCTATATAGTCTGTGGTCAGCTGGGTCCAAGACAGGGTCAAGCAGAGCAAAGGGCCACAGAGGAAAAAGCTGCTCACATCATGAAAGTCCGGCAACACAGAGAAGGGAGAACCAGGGAAGGAGACAAACCTTCCCAGGACACGCTCCAGGAACCAGGCCCCAGGGATCCAGTTACCTTCTCAAAGGCCCAGCTCTTCATACATGAGATTCTTAGGCGGACTTCTTAGACCTAACCATAACAGTCAGCAGTGATCAGTTCTTCATGATAGATACCAAACTGTTGTCTTATTCTTCTACTTTAAATTTCAAGAAAAGGAGAAAGGAAATGGTACCCTGTAGACAGGGCTGGTAGGTTTCTGGAGGTGACTCACTGCAGTTCCAGCACAGAAACCAATACATGGCACAGGTACTCTGTAAAGGCAGAAGGTTGACTGAACTTCAAATTCAAGGCTGTCTCCATGTCGGAAGGAAGTAGGGAAATTTACAGGGAAAGGGAAGAAGCTGCACATTGATTGGACACAGGAAAAAACATATATTGCCTTTTAGGGCCAGCTATAGTCTTCATAGAGGGTTGGAGGGGATTTTGACCTTCAGCTTTTGATATTACCATTCCCTTGACATGATGACCTGGCCTCTGTTCAGGTGCATTCTTGAAAAAAATTTAATCTTTAGCAAAAGCCCTGGAGACTTTTCCTAAAAGACAATTTAAGGAATTTATATCCTTATATCTGATATGTCCAGGCCTTAGCTTACTTCAACATTAATAAGGATTTTGAGAAATCTTTAATGTATTTCCTCCTACTGAGAATCCATGATTTGTTGATAAGACACAGGATCATCCTAAGGCTCGTGTGAAATAGCACATCCACAGCACCCAGCACAGTCTCTGCAACAAGGTGCTTCCTCAAGAAAATAAGTGTTTCTGATACCTGTTGCCCTTGCCCATCCTTCAACAGCTCAAAAACACCAGCATGTGTCCAAATCTTGGCTCAATGTTCAGACCGAGTCAAGCCAGAGGATCACTGCCCATCCCAATGTGACTAGCACATGGAAGCTTTAAACTGAC
Source organism: Thryonomys swinderianus (assembly GCA_004025085.1). NCBI lineage: Eukaryota > Metazoa > Chordata > Mammalia > Rodentia > Thryonomyidae > Thryonomys > Thryonomys swinderianus. The sequence goes on from PVIC010042768.1 coordinate 1,153, forward strand.
TCTTCCCCTCTGAAATTTGGATAATTTTAGTCTGTGAAATAGACTGGTAGAGAGATAATAGGAAAATAAAACACAAATTTTGTTATCTTCCTAAAACATGGGAATGTTGGGCTCAGGGATGAAAGAGTTAACCCTTATAGAACCAGAAAGGGATAGGTGCTTGAGCTGCTCCTGAGTGGAAGGGAGGTGGTACAGGCCATGAAAGGCTGGGGCATGGGGTGCACAGAAGCCACCAAAGCCTTGTAATGCAGATGAAAACTCCCAGCTAACAGTCAGCTGTGCCCATCTCTGTCTGCCCAAGTGTCAGACTCCGAATCTCTAGACATGTGCCAGGATGGTTCTTAATTCCCCAGGTTTATTTCTTTATCTCCTAAAAATCTCTGAGATAAGTGCTATTATTATCTTCAATGAATAGATTTTTAAAAATACTGGAAGAATAGAGAGGTTGACATTTCCCCCAAATAACAATAAACCATAGAGTCAAGTAGTGCCACAACAATGCTGCATATAACAAACACCTAAAATTTCACTAGTCTTATAACTATGAACATATATTTTTCATACTCATGGATCCAGAGGTCACTGAAGCTCATTTGATTAAAACTAGACTGAACTGGATTATCTTAGAGTTTGTTGTTAGCTAGGCTGAACTCCAGATTGTGGTTGGATTCTGGATAGTTTGGCATGTAGTCATTCTGGAACAACATGAAGGGACCACAGTACCCCAGGGAATAGTCTTCCCAAAATGGATCAATAAAGACAACAGCAAAGTCTAGCTGTCCAACCTCATTTGGTTAAGATACCTGCTCACCTCATACCTACTGGCTGAGTTCAACACCAGTAGAGAGGATGTGTACACTCTGCTCATGATGGGATTAAAAAAGGGAATGAATATTTACTGAAAATCAACAAACTATCATGTTAATATTTATAAGACTTGTATTCTATTCCTAGGGTTAGTTAATCATTTTATGTCCATAACTTATTTAGTTCTCATAATAACCTGATCAGATAAATCCCATGAGCAGGTGCATTGAAGTCAAATTTACATCTACTACTTCTTTAACCACTGTGCTCCACAGCCTTCACAAAGAGAAAAATAAGATGTCCTTGACTTTTTGATTGTAAGAAACCTATCAGAAACCCACTCAATGAAGCACCAAAAAGAAAAAAATGCTACATGTTTTTTCAGCAATTTGGAAATCACCAGTAATTGACACTACCTTAGCTGACTCTTAGGGTCAATGAAATCTATTCCTTTTCTCTGTCTCATCTTCCATTCTCTGTAGAAGCTCTGCATTTACTTCTAGTTTATAGTCCCATAGAGGCGGACCCACGCCTAACACAGCCAACCGAGGTTAGCTACTATTTTGTGTGTGCACAAAAATTCACAGGAGTTGTTCCTGGAGTTTATCATACATACAGAAAATTTGAGGAACTTTATTAATTTTAACAATGTATATATGTATGTGTCTGTATAATTGGTATGCAGCTCAAAAGAAGACTAAAAGAGGAACAATCAACATTCCAGAAGACCCCAGCAGCTCCATCTGTCTATTCTTCTCCCCCGAAGGCTAAGCTCTATTACATACACTGGCTAGTTTGCCCTGCATTATTCTTATAGAAATGAAATCATGCAGCAGAGACTCTCCTGTGTCTGCTTTCTTTCACTCAGCATTGTATTTCTGAAATTTATCCATGTTATGGTGGGCAGTTTTAGATATTCAGTCTTGTGGCTTTATCCTAACCTATTGGATGATGACACCACAAGCCTTCATTCTGCTACTGATGGGTATTGGAAGTAATTCTGACTTGGGCTACTAGTTATTACAAACATTGCTGGCATGGACTTGTCTTTGGTGTGTATATTTTGTCTTGCGGGAGTATGTATTGATTTTGATAATTGCTGAGTCAGTGATACAAAGATACTGATAAGAAATTACATAAAGGTGAACAAAAATAAAGGACCTCAATTTGTTTAGATTCAGCTTTTAAATGCTATATTTTGGAGACTTATTAATTCACTATTTCATGCCCATTAAATATAATTTATTTGATGAACTTTATTAGATCACCATTAGAAGTATAAGTGGGTAGATAAGAAGGGCTTCCATAGTATAGATAGGCAGCTATTCCTAAATGATTTATCTACATTGATCACTATCCACTAAAGAAAAGCAGAGACAAACTACTTCTGATTCTTTCTGTCTCCATTTGGGAGCTAGGACTTATGTCTACAAAGACAGAGAGAGAACAGCATGCTCTTTCCAGCCTCTCAACAGCTGCCAACCACTGGAGGGAAAGACTACTATATTCAAAGACAGCACAGTTATATCAAGTTCCCTATATATAATATTTCAGAAAGAAGCTCTCATCACATGTTTCTTTCACATTTTAAATACTTGAACATTAGGACAGCAGAATGTGTCAACAAAGCTTTAAGACTACACTGAGATGAAAGAAATACTTAAACTATCTGACAAAGATTATAAAGTACTGATTGTAAAAATCATTCAACAGGGAAAGAGATTTAGGTCAGTGGTTCCAGCATCTGCTAGCAAGCGCAAGGTCCCTGGTTCAATCCCCAGTAACCACATAAAACAGTACCGAGCATGATGACTCACACCCACCAGCAATCAGTACCACATACCACAGTGCCAGACATGGTAGATCATACCTGTAATCCCAGCACTTGAGAGGCAGAGGCAGGAGGACAGCTGAGTCCAAGGCTTGCCTGGGCAACATAGTGAGCTCAGGGCCAGCCTGAACTATAAAGTGAGACCCTGTCTCAAAACAAACAAACAAACTTGAGATGAGCTCAAAAGCATAATGAAAGGGATAAATGAAGGAATAAGTACACTAGAAGATAGAATAATTAGAAATACTCTATCTGTACAATAGGGAGAAAATACACTGAAAAAAAAACAATGAATTTTGAAATTTGTAAAACTGTAACAATAACAACACATATCTCTTGACAGTGATATCTTCAAATTATTGATGGAGAAGTAAAAAGGTTAAGACTGAAAAAAATACCTGATGAAATAACGACTGAAAATTTTCAAAATTTGCAAAAACAAATCCTAATTTACAACAGAAAATGCCAAAAAAATCAAAATTTAAAAAAATAGCTCTAAATGAAAAAAAAAAAAACAGAAGAAATCCATACCAAAAACCTAAGGGCAAAGAGAATCTTAAAATTCTGAAAGAGAAGTGGCAATTTACATAATAAAAGCAACTGGGAAGCAAAACAATAGACTTTTAAGTAATATATGAGCTGTTATGATTTAGAATTAAAATGTTCTCTTAGGCCAGAGATTTACCTCAGTGGTTGTGGCATCTGCCTAGGAACCACAAGGTCCCTGGTTTGATTCCAGTAACTACATACAACAATACCGGGCGTGGTGACTCATGCCCACCAGCAATTAGTACCACATACCACAGTGCCCAGCATGGTGACTCATGCCTGTAACCTCAGCACTCAGGATGCAGAAGCAGGAGGATTGCTGAGTTTGAGGCTTGCCTGGGCTCACATAGTGAGCTCAGAGCCAGCCTGAACTACAAAGAGAGACCCTATCTTAAAAAATCAAAACAAACAATTAAAATGTTCTCACTAAGTCTCATGTTTTCAGAGGTGGGGCTTCTGGAAGGTGATCAGATCATACAGGCTGTATCACCAGTCAATCAATCCATCCATGAGTTTATAGCTGAATGTGCTATTATGAGGCAGGCTTGGTTGGATGGAGAAATTACTGTAGGAATAACCTGAAAGAGTATGTTCTTGCTTTCTCTCCCTCTCTCTCCCTCTTCCATTTAAATGAATAAAAATGAAAGTACAGTTTATTAAAATATGTGGGACAGAGTTACAGTGTTATAGAGAGTGAATTGTATCAGTAAGCACTTAGGAGACAAGTCTCAAATTAAAAAAAAAAAAAAACCCACCACCTCAGTTACATAAGAACTGAGCTGTAAAATAAACCCAAAATAAAGAGAAGGAAAAGAATGACAAAATAAGAGAAATCAATTAAATTAAAAAATAAAGTTAATGAAACTTTAAGTTTTCTTGTGTCTTTTTTTAAAACTGAATTATTTTTAGTACATTTTATATACACATCATGATCATACTCAACATTGAGGATTTGTACCAGTATATGACACAACTTGATTCTCATTTTTTCCCACTCCCCTACCCACCCTATAACCCAATTCCCTATATACATATGATTTGTTTCCTTTTCTAACACCATATTTTTTCTTTTCCCTCATTACTTACCCCTACTCTTTTCCCCTTGAATATTTTCTTTTTTGCAATGTCTATCATACATTCTAGAACCAATTTATATCAGAGAAAAGATATGGTATTTACACATCTGTGACCTATTTATTTCACTTATGAGTATGTCCTCAAGGTATGTCCATTTGAGTATAAATGACTCAAACTTATTATTCTTTATGGCAGAGTAATACTCCATTTTATAAAAGCCACATCTTCTTTACCCAGTCTCTGGTTGACAGACACTTGGGTTGTTTCTAAGATTCAGCTATCACAAACTAAGCTGCTATGAACTTGGGTGCACATATGTCACTATGATATGAATCTTTGAATTCTTTCATGTATATAATATCCCTAGCAGAGGAATAGCAGGGTTAAATGGAACCTCTGGTCCTAGTTTGTTGAAGAATCTTTACTCTGATGCCCACAGTGGTTTCCCAGTCCACATTCCCACCAACAGTGAGAAGGGTTCCTTCCTCTCTACAGCCTTGCCAGCATTTGTTGTTGGTTAATTTCATAATAGCAGCCATTCTTTGTTATTTTAAAATCAATGAAATTTATAAAACTTATTCAAGACAAATAAAGAAAATAAAATACTGGCAAAGAGACAGAAAACAGCACTATAAACCATCTAAGCAAACAATGACAACACAGATATGAAAGAACTAAAAAAATGAACATTGACACATTTCACATTGATACAAAAATTAATCATATTTAAATTTCAACTATATAATACTATAAAGCTTTTAGAAAATGCAAGGAAAACTCTGAAATATAGGGATAACCAAGGAGTTTTTAGATTTGCTACCTAGTATGGTATACAAATGAAAAGTGAATGAAATGAACCTCACCAGAATTAGAAAGTTTTGCCCTGTGAAGATTTTCATTAAAGGAGAAAAAGACAAGATGCAGACTGGGAGAAAATATTTGCAAACCACATCCATAACAAACAACTAGTATCTAGGATACATAAAATCTTTAAAAGTTAAATGGCAGTTAGAAAATGGGGGAAAGACAAGAAGAGACATTTCACTGAAGATAATATATTAATGGTAAATAAATATGTAAAAAAAAGATGTTCAATATCACTAGTCATTAGGGAAAAGCAAATTGAAACCACAGAGAAATATCATTACCTACCTATCAGAATGACTTAAATAAGAAAAATCAATAGCACCAAATATTGGTAAGGATGCAGAGCTATTTTAACACTCACATATTGCTGTTGGGAATACAAAGTGGTACAGTCATTCTGGAAAGAATTTGCCAGTATTTTTTTTTAAATAAACATGTACTCCCATATGACCCACCAATTGCACTCCTGGGCACTTATCCCAAAGAAATGAAAGTTTATGCTAACCCAAAATCCTGTACATGAATATTTATGGAAGATTTATTTGTAGTAGTCAAAATCTGCGAGTATTCTAGACATCTTTCCAGGGACGAATGGTTTAGCATATCATTCCTTACCATAAAGTATATTACTCAGCCACATGATAGAGGAAATTATTGATACATGCAACAACACAGCTGTGGTATGTGAAGAAAGCCAATGCCAAAAGTTTTCATGCTGAAAGACTCTTAATATATTGCATTCTTAAAATGACAAAATTAAAGAAACAGAAAACAAATTGGTACTTGCCAGGGGCTAAGTAACAGAAAAGAAGAGAAGTTTGTGTGAATATAAATTAAAGCATGGCTTGAACAATCCTATGCAGATATTCTGTAGTATATCAATATCAACGCCTGGTTGTGATGTTCCACTATAGTTGTGCTACATGTCACCACAGAGGGTGGAGCTGAAGGAAAATATACACAAGATCTCTCTGTATCATCTTTTCGAACATCATGTGAATCTACAGGGATCTTAGAAGTCTTATTTTTAAAAAATACTAAGGAAAAAGTGATTTTTAAAAGAAAAAGTCCTCATTAGGAGGAAAAAGACTTGAAACAAATACTTCTCAGATGGTAGGAAAGGAATTAAACCAATAACATCAGCAAGGACAAAGAAATAGAAATGAAAAAAATTTGAAAACCCAGACACAAAGATCACCACCACAGGAGAATCCAAGCAAAAGGACATAGAGCAAACTGAAGCTCAGTCACCAGGACTCTGAATGGTAACAAAAGAACATCTAGTAAAATGGAAATCAGCAATATTTTCTGAGATATAAACACAGATATTTTCCGTAGTGATTTATGATTAATAACATTAAAGAAGAGATCAAGAATGTGCTAGAATCTCAGATTAACAAAAGCAATAGAACCTGCTAAACAGCTTCAGAGTTGAGGTGATTAAAAACTCCAGTGATTGCCGGGCGCGGTGGCTCACGTCTGTAATCCCAGCACTCGGGAGGCAGAGACAGGAGGATTGCTGAGTTCGAGGCTTGCCTGGACTACATAGCAAGCTCAGAGCCAGCCTGAACTACAAAGCGAGACCCTGTCTCAAAAAAAAAAAAAAAAAAACTCCAGTGAAAGTTTGTGAAGTTGGATGAATGAATGTAATGACTGAATTTCAGACCTAGAGGACAGGATTGCAGCCAATGAATAGGAGAGCAAAAATTTAATGGCAAGGGTCCATGAGAAATCAATCCAAGAGCTCCTAGACAATACAAAGAAGAATAACATAACACTGATTGGAGTCACTGAAGTAGCGGACTACAGTGCAAAAAGTATAAAAGAGCTGTTCACAGATATAATAGCAGAAAAATTCACAGGAAAAGGAAAAGAATTTGACATACAAATAAGTGAGGCATATAGGATTCCAAATGGTCATAACATAAAAAATATCTGCAACTAGGCATATAATTATCCAGTTTCCAAATATCCAATCGAAGAACAAAAATACTGAAAGCAGTTAGGAAAAAGAAAAAAGCAAAAAGCACAATACAAAGGGAAGCCCATCAGGATCACCGCAGACTTTTCAACACAATCACTCAAGGCAAGTAGAGCCCAAAGCGAAGTGTTTCATGCCTTGGAGGAAAACAGCCTACAACCTAGATTGACATATCCTTCAAAGCTATCTTTCAAAATAGATGGGGAAATGAGATACTTCTATGACAAAGGACACCTGAAGAACTTCACAAGTACAAAACCTGTTTTCCAAAAATATTCTAAAAAATATCTTGAAAAAAAAATGAATGTAACAAACCCATGAGACCCAACAGAGTGGACCCACTGGGCAAGGCAAGAAACTGAAAGAAAAGAGGCAAAAGCAAAGAATAAAAGAGGCAAGAACAGGAAAACATCAACATGGGGCTAAATCAGTCCATATCAGTCAAAACCATTGTCAATGGCCTCCAGCACCAATTAAAAGACACAGACTTGCAGAATGAATTAAAAAGCTAGATTCTACTGTATGTTGTATACAAGAAACACACCTAATTCAGAAATAAATCCGTAGAATGAAAGTAAAAGGATGGAAAACAATTCTCCACACTACAAGAAACTGCAAAAAACAGGAGTGGTCATCCTATTTGTAGAAAAAATACATTTCAAACCAAAACTGATTATGAGAGACAAAGAAGGACACTACATCCTTGAGGGAACAATTCATATGAAAAGCCAGATAAGCACTAGTACATTAGTAGTAGAAGACTTCAATACCCCACTGTCACAACTAGACAAACTGGACAAAGAATCAATCGTGAAATACCTGAACTGAACCAAACTTTTGAATAAATGGACTTACAGAGGATTTCACCCCCCACAAAGTCAGAATACACATTCTTCTCAGCTACTCATGGTTCATTCTCCAAAATAGGCAACATGTTAGTTCATAGGGCATGTTTAAGTAAATGCAAAGGAATTGAAGATATCCCCTTTATACTGTCAGACCTTAGGGCCTTGAAATTGGAGTTAAATAGCAAAAGAAATTCCAAGATCATCACAAACACATGGAAATTGAATAACATTCTGCTGAACAACCAATGAGTCAGAGAAGATACTAAAGAAGAAATCAAACAGTTTTCACAATTAAATGAGAATCCCAGTACAACATATAGAAATTTATGGGACACAATGAAAGCAGTTCTATGCCTACATGAGGAAAACAGAGCAAGCTCAAATAAATAGTCTAATGGTAAACCTCAAGCTACTAAAAAAGGAGGAACAAGACAAACCCAAAGCTCATGCTAGGGAGGAAATCAGAACAGAAATTAATGCAATGAAAACTTGGAGAATGATACAAAAATCAGAATTGAAGACTTGGTTCTTTGAAAGGATTACCAAAATTAACAAACCCTTAGCCAACCTTATCAAACAAAGAAAAAAGGCTCAAATCTATGCTATTAGGAATGAAAAGGGGGAAATTCCCACAGATCCAGCAGATGTATAGAAGATAATAAACACTTACTTTGAAAATTTGTGCTCTAATAAGATGGAAAACACAGTAGAAACAGATAGATTCCTAGACACACATAAACTTGCAACGTTGACCAAAGAAGATATAACTGTTAAACACCCAATATCCATCTGTGAAATTGAAAATGTAATAAAAACCTACTGACAAAGAAAATCCCTGATCCTGATTGCTTTACTGCTGAATTCTACAAAATAATTAAAAAAGAGTTAATGCCACCACTTCTCAAACTCTTTAATGAAATTGAAAGGGAAGCAGTACTCTCAAATTCATTACTGGAAGCAACCGTTACATTAGTTCCAAAAGCAGAGGAAGACCCAATCAAAAAAGAGAACAACAGGCCAGTCTTCCTAATGAATATTGATGCAAAAATCATCAATAACATACTGCTGAACAGAGTACAGAGAATCATCAAAAATATCACACACTCTGACCAAGTTGGATTCATCCCAGGGATCCAAGGATGGTTCAAAATACATAAAAATCAATAAATATAATACACTACATTAACAGACACAAAGAAAAAAATATGGTCATCTCAATAGATGCAGAATAAGCATACAACAAAATCTAACACCGATTCATGATCAAACCCTTACAGAAAATTGCAGTAGATGGACTTATCTCAACCTAATAAAAGCTATTTATGGGAAACCAACAGCCAGCATCATACTAAATGGGCAAAAACTGAAACCTTTTACACTGAGATAAGGAACAAGACAATATGTCCACTATCACCACTCCTGTTCAATATAGTGCTGGAAACATTGGCCACATCAATTAGACAAGAGAAAGAAATAAAAGGAATAAAGATAGGAAAGGAAGAAGTTAAACTGTCATTATTTGCTGATAACATGATTCTCTATATACAAGAGCCTAAAAACTCAACTAAAAGCCAGCTAGACTTAATTGGCAAATTTAGTAGTGTAGCTGGATACAAGGTCAATGCTCAAAAATCAATATCCTTTGTATATACAACAGACTTATTGAGAGAAAAATTGGGGAGTGGATTCCTTTCATAATAGCTTTCAATATAATGAAATATCTAGAAAATAACCTTAAAAAGTAGGTGAAAGATCTCTACTCTGAAAAACTACAGGACTCTGAAGAAGGAGATAGAGGAGGATATCAGAAAATGGAAAAACATCCCTTGGATAGGAAGAGCCAACATCATCAAAGTGGCTATTCTCCCACAACTACTATATAGATCAATGCAATCTTGATTAAGATCCCAATAGCAGGGCCGGAGAGTTAGCTCAGTGGTTCCAGCACCGGCCTCGCAAGCGCAAGGTCCTGAGTTCGATCCCTGGTAACCACATATAATGCTGGGCGTGGAGACTCATGCCCACCAACAATCAACTCCACATACCACAGTGCTGGGTGTGGTGGCTCACGCCTGTAATCCCAGCAACTTGGGAGGCAGAGACAAGAGGATTGCTGAGTTCGCGGTGGCTTGCCTGGGCTCCATAGTGAGCTCAGGGCCAGCCTGAACTACAAAGCAAGACCCTGTCTCAAAAAAAAAAAAAAAAAAAAAAAAAAAAAAAAAAAAAAAAAAAAAAAAAAAAAAAAAAAAAAAAAAAAGATCCCAATAGCATATTTCACAGTGCTAGAGAAAATAATCCAGAAATTCATCTGGAGCCACAAGATATCTAGAATATCAAAAGCGATTCTAGGCAACAAGGACATGGCAGGAGTTATCACAATCCCCAACTTGAAACTATACTACAAAGACACAGTGATAAAAACAGCATGGTACTGGCAAGTAACAGACCTAAAGATCAGTGTAACAAATTAGAAGGTCCAGAAACAACTCCAGCTATACTAACCTACCTAATCTTTGACAGGGGAGCCAAATACATTCAGTGTAGGAAAGATAGCCTCTTTAACAAATACTGCTGGAAAGCTGGGTTTCAACCTGCCAAAGACTAAAGCTAGACCTGTCTCCTTCACCCTGGGTTTCAACCTGCCAAAGACTAAAGCGAGATCTATCTCCTTCACTGTGCATTAAACTAAAGTCAAAGTTAATCGGAGACCTAAATATTAAAACAGAACACTAAACCTGCTGCAAAATGTGGACATACTTTAAGAACATACTCATAAGTGAAATGAATGGGTCACAGATGTGTAAATACCACGCCTTTTCCCTGGTTTGAGAATCTGAAGATGCAAATGAGTTCTAGAATGTATGATAGATGCTGTAAAATAGAAGATATTCAAAGGAAAATGGGTCGGAGTAAGTAATGAGGGGTAAGAAAAAATATGATGTTAAAAACAAAAGAATGTATATATACATATGTATATATGTTAAAAGCAAAAGAATATATGTATATATACATATGTATATACACATATACATATATGTACACATATAAAAGAATATGTATATATTTGTATATATGTATTTATGTGTGTATATATGCGTTGCAGGGTGGGTAGGGAAATGGATAAAAATAAGAATTAACTCATGTCATTCATTAGAAAAATTATGCCTCAAGCTCATTTCTCATTAACCAGATTAAAAGTATCAACTATTTTCATTTTCACTAGGAGTCGTTAAACCTCTGCAATACCAGTAAAGGACATCCTTGGATGAGAGGAGCCTGCCCTCTTTCCCAGTCCTAAACTTGCTCAACAGCCCAGGATTCCCCTCTCCTGCTCCACAGGATGCTATCAAATAATCTCACTCTGTGCCATAGAGAACAAACCACCCTAAAGCTAAGATCTCACTTTCAATATTTTCTACTTCAGATTTGGCTTGGAGAGATTGCACATTTCATTTAATGGTTATTTGTATGTAAGAGAAACCATTTGTGCATTTACAGCCTTCAGAGACAGAAGCTATAAAGCCAATTCGGTGCTTGTGCTTTGGAGGCAGAGGGCAGGGCTCATTTACTCTTTTAGGGGCATTTGGAATTACTGGGATGTGCTTTGTAGTCATTAATTTTCAGTTATATCAAAAACTCTAAACTAGCTTTTTAATGGGGCCGAGCATAAACTCATTTAATAGGAAATTTAACAGAAGTTTGTTGATTCAGAATCTCAATTTATTACCAGGCTTTGACTTCTCTACATGCTTTGTCTTGAAATTCACAGGATTGGCTTCATTTTGAAGGCTGCTTACCGCCAGAAGACTCTTGTGGATTCACCCTCCTTCATTCAAACCTGGGGAGTGAGAGAGCAAATAGCTAATTCTCCACAGGAAGGCAGAGCTTTTCCAGAAGTCTGCAGCAAACGCTTCCTCACACGTCACTGTCAAGAACTGGGCAGAGTAATTTGTTATAAAACTATCACAGAGAGGGATGGGATAATGCCTGGTCCAACCAGATTCACTCTTAAGGCTCAGGGGAGTCCTCTGAGTCACTTGAGCTTCAGGAGGCCCGAGCGCCTGATCAAGACTGAGGTTCTGTTGGAAAGCAGAAATGAGGAGTGGGTGCCTTGGGTGGGAGTGGGTAGGAGTAGGTACGCAGTTGGTGCTCTGTAATGCTGTTGCCCTCTCTTAATTCGGCTGCCTGGGACTAAGTCCAGGTATCTGAGGACTCTGTACTAAATGGTAGAAATACAGGATGGGATTTAACTTTTCTAGTTTTAAACCTTTCTCTAAACTAGCTGTGGACCATTGCATAAGTCGAATTCATAGGCCCTCATTTTCTTATTTCTGGAAGAAAATAAAACCAACACTGGGCAAACTATCTTTTTCCTACATGAGCTTCCTCATCTGTAAATCCTTCATCTGAAATTAATCAACTTTATTTATAGTGTTACATATTACTTTCTGGGTCTGCCATAGCAAGTGCCATGGATTGTGAGGCATAAACAACAGAAAATGTTTTCTTCATTATTCTAGAAGCTGAAGTTAGGGTCAAGGTGTCAGCAATGTGATTTATTCTGATTTGTAAATAGCCATCTTCTTCCTACATCTCCTGACGTTTTTTCTGTGTGTGTCTACTGCTAGTAGTTAAGGTATCACTCGTGTTATGCTAGCTGTCAGCTAGAACTTCAGCTGAATGCTTGCACTGCACAAGGTCTGGGCTGCAAGTCCTCACAGTGTGGTGTTTGTGCTGCAAGGGTAAGCCTTCTGAAAGGCAGAAAATTAAAAATTAGTGCCTACATCACCTTGCCCAAATCGTCATTCAAATTCACTACAATTAGATTCTATTCCTGGAAATACTTGTGGAGACTCAAGATCCAGAGACAGAACAGGGACTACTGCTTTTCAAGGGAGTACTAAGGTCCAGGAGAACATGTTGAACTGAAATATTTTTGTGGTCACTTAGGGAAAATCCAATCCTTTATCCATCCCTGTCTTCCTACCAGAAGGTCCTTCAGAAATTTGAGACCAAACTGGTACATTTAGTACAACACTTTTCAAGAGAGTTACGTAAAAGAGAACCCATAAGTAAAGACTCAGCATTCCTTATAATCCTCTTCTAACCAGGCATACACAGAAAAGGGGTGATTTCCCACATAATCTTTCCTTTCCTGTCTCCAGCATAATCACGTCACAGCCCTGAACAGGGAAGTCAGGTTTTCATCTATAAAAGAAAGACTAGAGATTGATAATCATAGTACCCATCATTATCAATTCTAATATTAAAGAGAGAGAGAAGAAAATGTAATGTAAAAGTATTTTTCTATCCAAAGGAGAACCTATGTCATTGCTTGCCTTTATATCCTAATACTGTTCATGGTTTTCATGATGGCAATAATAATTTACTGACAAAATGCTTTTATTGAGTTGCCTTTACTAAAGAGGCCCTGCATGCTTTTTCACCAGCTTGCTACAATTAAAAGCAGCAGTAAACAGAGCCTTTCTATTTAAATTGAAAAGCAACAATTAAGCTTGCCCGTCTATAAATAGGAGCCAGCTTCACATCCATGGCCCCAACTGCACATATTAACGACTTTAGCTCCAAATGCCCTCAATTTATTTCTGCAGCACAAACCAATGAATTGCTGTACTCTGACCTTAAATCTGACAATTTCGTAGAAAATGAGAGTAGGTAAATTATGGATAATTAGTGGGATGTGTGTGAGGCCAGGAAATCAGTCTACTCACCAGAAATCTAAATTTGTGGGCTCCTTGCTTTTCTTCTTTTTAGTTTACTGTTATCAAACTATTGATTTTCTTGGGCAGCTGTCAGGTATGTCTGTCCTTTGCCAAGGAAGCATTGAAGAAAATTATTAATTTAACAATTAGGATAGGAAAGATAGAAAACATAAAGCTCTTTCTCAAGATTCCCATTAGTTCAAGTGATTCAACAGAAAAAAAAAGAATATGAACAGTTAGTGTTCAATAATCTTCAGTGAAATTATTTTTCAAATGTAAGCCACTCAGCCCATCTATACTCTGTAGGTTGAGTTTCTGGTGTTGAATCAACTCTTTGTCTTTTACAGGAGGAAACGGTGGCCACCGAAGCCAGAGGAGTTGTTCCAGTTGACTGGGCTTGACCAAGGCAGGTTAGAACCCTGACCACCACTCCAGCACCCACTGAATAAAAATATTTGCCCTTTTTTCATTACTTTTAGTACAAAGACTAAACTAATGAGACGTAATAATAACTACAGAATAATAACTACGTAATAATAACTACAGAACTCTATATTTCTTTGAGCACAAGACAAATTTCCAAAAGTAACAGGATTGTCTGATATGAAAATATTGGGGCCGAGCTGGTGGCTCACACCTGTAATCCTAGCACTCGGGAGGCAGAGGCAGGAGGATTGCTGAGTTTGAGGCTTGTGTGGGCTACATAGTGAGCTCAGGGCCAGCCTGAACAACAAACTGAGACCCTATCTCAGAAAAGAAAGAAGGAAGGAAGGAAGGAAGGAAGAAGGAAGGAAGGAAGGAAGGAAGGAAGGAAGGAAGGAAGGAAGGAAGGAAGGAAGGAAGGAAGGGA
>PVIC010042769.1:0-15676 GCA_004025085.1 Thryonomys swinderianus
AAAAAAAAAAAAATTCACTCTGCACAAACAGTTTCTCTTATGTGGTGTTTTTATCAGAATAAATATTTGCCTAAGGAGCTGATTCTAAAAATGCCTTCCAGCTAAGGCCACCCCTGTTACATTTTTAAAAAACTATTGGCTCATAGGAATGTGCTTATAATGGGGCAATTTAGCAAGAAAGTGTTGAAAGGGTTCTAAAAGAATTTAAATTTGCCTTACCTGATTTTTCTAGAAAGAAAAAGAATTTAAAGTAGCGGCATTTCATTCTAGACTGAACAATGTACAAAAGTTAGGGTGATTCTCTAATTGTTTAGTTTTAAAGACTATCTATTGGAAAGGCAGCAAGAACCAGGCTGTGCTGTAATTAGATTTATGAGTCATTCATCACAAGGATAAGTAAAGATATACTAGTGTCTTGGAAAATGCCCATATTTTCCCATGTTCACACGTTACCCTGTGCTTTTCATGAGCTGCTAAGGTTACAGAGTAGCCGTGTCTAGCTGATGTTGCGATTGTGTGAAACAGTATATCTTCACTGTGAACATCAGCTTATGCCAATACCAAGGAGCGGCTAATAACAAGTGGCCAACTCCTGGAAGTCAGGAATGGCTTTCTCTCCTTCTTAGTCCCCACAAAGCAACTTGACAAATGTTCTTCATAGAGGACTCATCCATGCATGTACGCATGCATGGATGTATGTAGCCCATTGCCATACTTGTTCTTTTGGCACTAGTAATAAATTTCAGTATAAGCCTGGAAAACATTTTTTTAAATGTTCTCTATTCTGTCTTCCTGTACACTATCAAGTGCTTTGCAAAAACTACCCTTCCACCCACTTTTGCTGGCTCTGTGCCCTTTTCTTTCTCCATGCCTGGCTCAGAGAAACCTCATTGAAGACCGTATGGAGGGGCAAAGGGATTGGAAAAGCAGCACTGGGTGTATGCAAATGAAGTTCCTCTTGGATTTATGTGTGTCAGTTTTTAAAGGAATGCTAGACTGGAAAGATTTTGTAGATCTTGCAATATTTCAGTGACTCCTTGGTTGGTATTTTTATCATACTTGGAAACGTCCTGATGAGCAATCCCAAGAAGCAACCAACTTGAAGAATGAAAAGCAGCATAGACATTGGGTGGGTCTGGCGTGTGTGTGTGTGTGTATGCAGGGGACATTAGGAAGGTGAAGCTGGACCATTGTGTCCCAGAGAGCACAAAGCATGGGGGTCAATGGCCTATTGGTCCAATGGGCTCAGAGAAGAAGAATTCAAGCCTGGACTGAAGTGGCCTATGGAGCACTCTGTCTCAAGCAGTTATCCTTTGATTTCAACAGCCAAGGGATCTCTGACTTCCTAAGTGTGGAAATGGCTGACAACTCAGAGAAATGAGAAATATGTGGAGAACAGGCCACAAAAGGAGCAGACAAGACCTTGTATCCTACAGAAGTTACTAAGAAGCAAATCCACAGGCCCCCTGAGGCTGTGTGAAATCTTATTCAGTAGTAGGCCAGGCACGTATCAGTGTGCTCAGGTGCTGTCAGTTCAGCCTATTGGAGTGGGGCTGGAGAAAAACACAAGAAGGTACTCCATGAAGGGTAATGTTCATATGTATCTTGCAATATGTATAGTAAAACTTGTATGAAAAGACATTTTAATGTGTACATACTAGTAAGTTGATAGAATGGGTAATTTTAATGAAAGAATAACTATGAAGATCACTAAAATATTGGCCTTAACCTGATTTCATGATAGCTAATCTAGACCAGTCAAATTATTTTCTTTGGGAATTTAGAATTTATATGACTAAGTTTAACTCCTGCCATATACTTTGACCTGAAGGCAAACAGACAAACAAATAAGAAACTCTGTTTTAGGGAATAGGTTCTGGCATATAAAGCAGGTTTATATAATAAACCAGTATCCAATAAAATAAACATCTTCATAAGGAAACAAAAAAAGTAACACCCCTGCTTATTTCCTTGATGTCATTTTAATTTCCATTTCCTTTTCCTGTTTTTATCCAGCTGCATTATTGTCCTTGAGAATGGTGAAGAAACTAGTATTCTTATGTTTTGTTTTTATATGCATAAAATCTAAGAAATTTCTAGTCTTTGAAAACAAATATTCTTCATTGATTTAAGAGAAAATATCATTTTATCATAATTATAATCTTCACCACATTACCATTTAAGATAGAAATGGAAAGATATTACAAGTTGAAAAATTATTTTCATAACACATTGTATCAAAAAGATAATAATAAACTCTGCTCTAGAATATTGATCTTTTATAATGTTAAAACTGACTCAGTTTTATTGCATCTTCTTTATACTAAAATAAATCTAAGCCAGTAGTCTATCTGGAAATGGCTGACATAATTTTAAAATTGCACATCCTTACATTAATTGGAATATCTTTTGAGTCTATTTGGGATTGGTATCAGAAAGGAAGATGAAATGCAAGAAAAAAGGAAAAAAGAAAGCAGTATGTCTGCTATTCATATTAGAAAAGGTTGAATCCATAAAGTGATGAAAATAAGAATATATTTGAATTTATAATCTAGAATAAAAACTTAGCTTCCATGCATCTGTATGCATCTAATAGAATAGCACTGAAATGAAAAATGAAACCTGCAGAAAACATTTAATTACAACACAATTGATTGTATAAGGACATTGTAACACATTACCCCCACTCCTTGAAAACCTAACTAGTTGAGCTAATGACACTATATAAAGATTTTCTTAGTGTCATGAATATATATATATATATAGTCCAAAATATTTTCTTTTTATTTTGGGACTGGGGATAAAACTTGGAACCTTGGACTTGCAAGGCAGGTGCTTCAACCATTGAGTTCAATCCCTGGCCCCAGTTGTCCAACACGTTGATCAAAATATACATATTGGGTCCATTTGATTGGCTAACCCTGGACCAGCCCTTTAGCTCCTGAAGTTTATGGTGACTGGCTTCTCAGGGAAGGGAAGGTAACAGAATGTCATTTCCATGACTACCTCACGTAAGAGGAACTCTGCCTCACCAGAGATGCAATTCTCTCTTGCTGTCTTTGAGGAAACAAGATGGCAGGTGTGAGTGTCTAGGAGAGGAGAACAAGGACAGAACTCTGATGGTCTCTCAAGAACTGAAGGGGTCTCTGGTCAATAGCCACTCCAATCTGACCTGTTGCTTCAAGAAGTGAATCTCACATATACTTTGGATGGAATTTGAATTCTTTTCCTAGTGAGTTCTCCAGTCAGATACGAAGCAAAACTGATGATGATTCTCTTTGCATCCTAAAATACAGAAACTGAGAAAATAAATTTGAATTGTTTTAAGCTGTTATCATTGTGGTATTTGTTCTACAGTGACAGAAATTATTGCTCTTGGACATTGCTGCTTGAAACTGAAGTACTTAAAAATATAAAAAATTAATTATGAAAATAACTACATCATAAAAATTAGCTATACTGTAGAAAGGAACTGGAAGGTTGATGGAGAATTAAAGTTGAGGAACATGATAAAGAAAGCCTAACTTACCCAGAAGATTATTAGTAAATATATATGGCTGCTGCTGATTTTCAAAAGGAAATGAGGACTATTATCAGGAACTGGGTTTCAAGGAATTTTTTCTCTGGAGTGACAGAATATGTAGGGAAATCATCTCCTGCACTTATGTGATAAGTACAACTTGTAAGTGGTAAACTTAATTATATGGCTAACAGTATTTCCTAGAAAGATTTTACAGATATTATTGTTCTTGTTATTTATGGGAAAATATGAGTGGAGAGAGAAAAACTTGGGCAAGAAATAAGTCTAAGTGAGTGCTAGATGCTTTTGAAAATTTCCAAACTCTTCAAATTGCAAAGAATTTACAAAGATCCTTCACTGTAAGGAAATTGTATTCTAGGGCTAAAGCCCATAAACTTTTCCTCAAACCTTCTATCAAAATATTAGTATTTAGTTGGCCAAAATATGCTTGTAAGAGATTAAGTTTGTATCTCACAGATCCTATGAAACAAACAATTGGTTTATACGAAAGTGAAGAGCATTACTCTTCAACTATCTCAGCTGTAACCAAGTGTGGATAAACAATTATTAGGAAAAGACCTGTGGGCCTAATTACATTGAAGGACATGCAAAACCCATAAAGTTTTTAAGAGAATTACATCAGTATAAATGATGTAGACTTACACAAAGTAAAGCAAGACTTCCCTTATAAATGCTGCAAAAAATCAAAAGGATAAAACTCATTATCTCATGTAACTTTTAATTGAAAAAAAAAAAAAACGATGGCTGAGCAGATAGAACTAAGAATCTAGCTGACAGAGGAAGAGCCAGGAAAGACTTTCTAATGCTTCAAAATCAGATCAGGGGATTCTCAACATTTCCACAGCTAGATTTCTGCACTTTTTGAAGTTGGGGTGGTCTCCATTCCCCTTATTAAACAGAGTTGTCTGTAATTGTCACCCTCTGCTAGTTTTATCATTGTATACTGAGAGGTTGGGGGTAGATGTTGATTTCAGGTTTTTTTTGTTCCATAGATTGTGAAAAATTGCACTGGCAACTGTTCTTTAAAAATGTGACCACAAAAGCTCCATTTAAAATGGGACAGTATTTAAGCTATAAGATTTTAGACCTTGGTGCATGATAATAGTTTTCAGGACCTTGGGAGAGAAGATGGTACATTTTGCATATGGGAGAGGTGTGAGCCTTTGAGAGCCATAAAACCAGTACAGGAGACTGTCTCCAAGGTGGCAGACACCGTCCTTGCACCCAGGTTTCTAATGCCTTTAGGATGAGTGCTATCTCTGAGAACAAAAACTGAGCTATGACTTGCCTTTAACCAGGAACATGTGATGATATATCACTCTTATGACTATGTCATGCTACATTGCTTGCCTCCATCCCCTACCTGCTATCATCAAAGCAGCAGACTAGCATGGTAGGACTTCCATACAGAGAGAAATGTGTGGCAGGGACCTAAGGCTGTCCTTTGACAACTGGGAGCAGACTGTAGACAACCACTGACAGATCATAATACTAGAACAAAAAGAATGGAAATTCTTCCCACCACTAACGTGACCTTATAAGCTGACTCTTCCTCAGTTGAGTCTTGAAAAGACAGTGAAGTGAGCCTTTCTGATACCTTAGTAGACACTGAGGCAGGTACTTGGGGAAGTCATAGATGTAACTCTGACCATCAAAAATTATAAGACAAAAGAGATGTATTATCCTGCCATTATAAGACAAAATTTGTAGCTGTTTTTACTCAGTTGAAGTAATTATGCAGCAGAAGATCCACAGTCTCTGTACGCAAACATCTTGTGTGTATGGTTTGCATGCAGAGACAGTGACTCCTCTTTACAGTGTGTTTATAGTTGCATATGTTATTTTGCTTTATAAATATTAAAATACAAATACATTCTCTAAATACGCTTATAGAAATGGCATGATACAAAGCAATTTTTCTTAATAGAGACCACATATGTGCCAACCAAATTGTTTGCCAACAAAAGTATTCACACACTGAAGAATGTATATATCACAAATCCAAGGACATTTACAGTTACAAAGTAGAAACTTTAAGAAAGATTTGACTTTGTAAACTATACTACTCAATAATTTAAATAAAGTAAAATACTTTTCTGAGTATTGAGGAGACAAACTTGCAGACATTGAAAATGGTCAGAAAAACTACTAGTTAAAATATTATAAAGCACAACCTATGTTTCATTAAATGTATAGGGATATCTGAATTTGAATATTGTGGATAAAATATTACCATGAATAAAATTAACTTATGATTTGAAAGACAGAATGATGATTCTTCTAGGGAGGAGACAATCTCATAAAAAACAAATATCTGCCTTTATCCAGAGAAGAATTACAAAGACAACTTTTTTTGTGAGCAAGGAGAAAAAATCAGAAATAAAAAATAAATTAAATCATTTATAGGAGGATATTTTCACCAATTAAATGAAAATATATTTGACTTTCTGCATGCAACAGATTTTCTTATGAAAGTACATTACAAAAATTTAGTAGCTACCCATTTTTCTCCATCTTATGATTGTAGAAAGGACTAATTAATCAGATTTCAGTCCTTTTACATGTTAATTTTTCTTGTAAACACCAAAGAACTATCCATGAAGAAAACAATGATATTAGCCATCACAGAGGCTGTACTGTGATGGCCAGCAGTAAATAATTCAACATGACAGCCATCATGTGTACTGGAACATGGTTAATACTAGGGAAGAGAGTTTGTAGAGAACCAGATGAATCAGTTGAGCCAAAGATAAGTGACAGTTTAAAATTGGGAAGAATAAGATTAAGACATTTGTCATATGATGTGGTGACTCTACTAACAAAACATTGTATCCCTCAAAGTCTAAGAGAGTGGTTGTTAAACATTTTATGAAAGTGGGTGCAGTTTTGCTTTTCTATTAAAATTAACAAGTGAGCTACCTCATGAGAATTACAAAATGCCCCACTGAGAAAATGACATGGAATAACTTGAGGGAGGTGAAAGATTTAATTTGTTAACAATTAAAACTGCATTCAGGGGGCCAGAGGGTTAGCTCAGTGGTTCCGGCGCCTGCCTCGCAAGCGCAAGGTCCTGAGTTTGATCCCAGGTAACCACATATGATGCTGGGCGTGTCTCCACGCCCACCAACAATCAACACTGCATACCACAATGCTGGACGTGGTGGCTCACGTCTGTAATCCCAGCACTCGGGAGGCAGAGACAGGAGGATTGCTGAGTTCGCGGCGGCTTGCCTGGGCACCATAGTGAGCTCAGGGCCAGCCTGAACTACAAAGTGAGACCCTGTCTCAAAAGCAAAAAAAAAAAAAAAACAAAACAAAACCAAAAACTGCATTCAGAAACTAGGAACAGCCAGCGAAAAGGTGATAGTGCAGAAGAAATCCACTGAACTCTCAACACCTTGGGGGAAGACATGAGAAGAAAGAGGATGATAGGAAATCATATAGACAGATGGAAGGAAGAAAGATGGACAGACTTTAGAGACAGACAACCCTCAGGAATAACACATGGTTTTAATATATTTGATGATTCAAATTTAAGATAATTTTAATAGTACTTTGTTTATTTGTTTTGTGTTATTCTGGAGTAGATTGGTATTGTTTCCTCTGGGTTCCCAATTAATTTTAGTATTTATTATTTTGATTTACAATTGTTTGGGGTTTATTTTTTCTGGCTTCTTGAGAAGGCTTCATTAGCAAAATTTGTATTTTGTAAATGTAATTCAGATAATAAATCACTATCATATTGGCTTGTACTTTTCTCTTTAATTGTGAATTTTTTGCCCAAGTCTTTGGAGTTTCTAAATATATTAGATAATGTTTATGTGGCTTACTGCCTTCAAATTCTTTTTAAAATTTGGCTGTCTTTATTTGTATTAGCACATGTTTGTGGTACTTAATGCTTCCATTCCTGCCGTGAGGCTCATGCTGGACATGACACGATTGACATGATTCCTCCCTTCATTCCTTCGCCCTCTTCCCTCCTTCTCCCTCCATCTCTTGAGGCCCTTCCCTTTGGAGAACAATTTGTCTTTCCAGTTTCTGTGACTTAGCTTCTATTTTGTTCTTCATTTATAATTTGGGTTTCTCCTGAAACTTGAACAATTTTATATGAAGTATACTGAACTTTTACCACACATCCACACTAGATGATCCTGTTGTTGAATCTTCAGTATTACAGAATATGCTTTCTATGGATTAAAATGTTTGCCTAAACTATCAGTTTAATAAAACACACTTCTTCAAGTATATAGGAGACATTCACTGTGATGGTGTTTTCTGCTACTGTATAACCTGACAGCTTTAAACAGATGCTCTTTAGATGCTTTCCAGTTTCTTAACTTTGGTCAGAAGAGGGAAAAAGAGGAAAACTTTCCATTTCCCTTCACTTGAACTCAAATGTTGTGTTATTTTTCTAGTCCACAGCACAAATGAGTGATGTTTCTCATCAAACCATGTTGCCTGAATTGTTAGAACAGATCCAGCCTGAAAGGGACCATCTTCTGTGAGACAATCTAGGAGCAGGTCAGGAAAAGACATTTGTGTCATGTGACCATCTTCACCCTCTCTTAACTTCCCATTAAGTACCTACCATGTATCTGTTCATTATAAATGTGTATGCATTCTTCTTAAACATTTTTATGTTTTAACCTAGTAGTTTTTAGCATAATGAATGCTTTATGCATTATATTTTCAGCATGTATTGATATTACCTTTCACTTGTTCTCCTGTTCTTAAATGCTTTCTTCAAAGGTCAAGGGATATTGAATTCTGAACTGTATATGGACCAGAGATACACAGCCTTATTTTCAGTTTAAGTTTTGCAGGCTTGGTTTAGATAATAATTATTATTGATATGAAAATGGAAAAGTTTTTAATGTATAAGAGATTTCCCAGAAAAAGATACATTAAACCTTTGGGTACCAAATAATCTGATGTTATTCTTTATTACATGCATATAGTTGCACAGTGCTGTGGCTACTCTATTTACATTACACAGAAGAGTGCCATTTAAGCCACAAGTACAACTCTACATAATTCAACTTAGTTTAAACATCTTGCTAGTAGAATAGTAATCAAATTTAGCTTTAGGACATATTGTAGGCTAATACGAAAGCCCTGCATATACAGTTGAGATTATACTACAAATGTGATTCCTATTTTATTATTTGATAAATGATATGTCACACATTGTTATGTGATTCTGTAATAGAAGATTTTATTATAATATCTCTGCCCAGAAGGACAAAGTTAAGCCTGCCAAGAGGACTTGAACTCACAAATCCTGTAGTTAAGAAAGTTGCCTTAGGGCTCATCTTTGAGTTCTTGAAATGAAAGAAAATATATGTGGACATTCAAATTAGGTTTCCCAACTGCATTAGGCTTCTAAAAGTGTCTTATTTTACTGTATCATTTGTCAAATTTTACTGTAAGATAAATATACATATATACATTTAAACCATTAGTTACTACTATTAAATATAGACAAATTTCCAATTTATAAGTAGCTGTTCCAGTGAAAATATCAATGATATTGCGCAGAGCCTAAACCCACTTTATTTTTTTATTTTATTTTTTTTTTTTGAGACAGGGTCTCACTTTGTAGTTCAGGCTGGCCCTGAGCTCACTCTGTAGCCCAGGCAAGCCTCGAACTCAGCAGTCCTCTTGTCTCTGTCTCCCGAGTGCTGGGATTACAGGCGTGAGCCACCATGCCCGGCACTATGGTACATGGTGTTGATTGCTGGTGGGCGTGAGTCACCATGCCCAGCATTGTATGTGGTTACTGGGATCGAACTCAAGGCCTTGCACTTGCAAGGCAGGCGTTGGAACCACTGAGCTAAATCTCCGGCCCCCAATTTAATTTTAAGAAATAAACTTTCCTTGATCCTTCACATTTCTATTCAAACATTCTAAAACATTATATTTAGCAGGACAGAGTGAAAAAAGTCATATAGATATTAAATATATCTTAAATAATTGATCAGATTTAATTATTAGCAAGTAACTGAGTAGATGAGTTACCAAAAGAACATATATCTTTTGAAGAAAATTTCTGTCAGCAAATTGTTTGTGTACCCAAAACATAAGTTCTTGGACAATGAAGAAGATGATAGAGACCTATAAATCATGACTGCACATAGCTACAGAGTGAAAACTGTGGCTCTCAAAATTAAAGAAGTTGATTATTAATTTTATTTTAAAGCTAGTAAACCAGAAGAATGAATAGTATTGTTAGTGAAAATTTTATGACACAAAAGGACTAAATACTCTCACATCTTAAAAATAAATCACAGAAATCATATACTTTATAATATATCAGGACACAAAACCGCTATGATTCCTGAAAATGTTGGTCCTAAAATCAAAACACTCATACTCATGTGGGAGAATTATTGAAGTGAGAAATCTGAGATGAAAAATCATGACTGACTAAAGAAGACATTTAGAAATAAAGGCATAACTATTGTGATGCTATTAATAACAGATAATTGGGACAGAGTTCATAATGACTTAATCTCTAGTCCATTAACTTTTATGAATTTAATAAAAATCTATTAAAATGAAAATATGCTACATTGAAATTACCAAGTTTGGATGTGTTATTTTTTGATGAGTTCCTTGAATGTATTCTGGTACAAGTTGTGAAATAAATTGCCTTATTTACCATGATTCTAGAGTTTTTTAGCTTGTCTCTTCTCGTTATTCGAAGAAGCCAATATGCAGTATAACGAAACAAAGTGTCACAGAAACTTCAGATTATTTTCTCAGAATTGCTAGAAAACCAGCTATTGTTTAATGAACCCTGATGCTGCATTTACTGTCCGTTAAACAATGCATTAGAAATAAATAATTATATTTCTCTTCCCCATTTGAAAGAAAATGGTATTTTGCTACTATAAAACCATTTTAAATCCTAACATATACTTTGAAATGATTTTGTAGTACTGTATATTGAGAAAGCCACGCCAATACTTTACAATAAGTATTGTTCGCATAAATTGGGAGAGAGATTGCTGCCTCTCGGTCCACATGGCAGGGCTGGTTTGCAGCAGCTGCCCTGGAGGGAGAAGTGGAGCCTCCTGTGCCTTTTCATGTCTGTTTATGTTAAGTAGCCTTCAGTGACCCCTTATCCGTTTACAGAGAAACAATAGGTGTGCCGACTTATTTGCTCATGGTGTATACAGATTTCTTTTGTGTATACAGATTTAAGGTAAACAGAAAGTTTCAACTTGCTTTAACATACTTATTGTAGTGTATTTTGAAAAACTTCATTGTCTTTGTATCTTGCCTTCATATACATATTTTAATGATATAGTCATATATTGTTCATGCATTTTTCACTTAGAAAAATAACATTGATTTTCTCTGAATAAAGAATTAAAAATGTGTCACATAACATTCAGCATAATTTAAGCAAGATGGTACCTTTTATCATCAATTTAGCTCATTCATATGACCATTTTTTTCCAAAATGACCCAACATATGCATATGTATATTTATATTTATATGTATTTATATTGACTTTCTTTTTGTGCAGCTAACTCAGAAAAGAACATAAGCAGTAAAGGAAAAATGTATTATTTATCTTGATTAAAAAGAACTATAAAACAAAAATATCGACTTTATAGCTAAACAAGTGATCTTAGGTTAAGGAAATCTAGTTCTAAGAAATTAATATAATGAGCTGAGAAATCAGAGTACTTGCTTTCATCAGCTCTGTAAATTTTGTTTTTTACTAAACTTTTAAGATATAATTATTTAGAAAAGTATATACAGTAATTTATGAGTCAGAGTAAAAGCTAATAAACTTATCAAGCAAATATCTAATAAATAAAACAAGTAAAGTGATAATATTATCTCCTCAATAGTAATAATGATGATAGTAAAGATAGATGCACATGAAAAAATATAGTAACATCAATTTAAGACCTATAATCTGGCAGCAAATAAGAAAGACGCTTCTGCTACATTTGTATTGCATGATTTAAAATAAATCTATAAAATAAATGTGGAAAAATTCCCAGGAAACATACCTCATTTTGACAGGCAAAGTAGCCATTTGAATGATGGCATTTCTCCTTTCTCATTAAGAATGAAAGGAAGTCAGAGAGAAGGGAAAAATGAAACATAAACATTGATTATGACAATAAGAATGTTATAAGATTCTGCCACATTTATGACAAGAGATCTGAGAGGTTTATAAAGTTATTTGCAAAATATGTATATGTGTATACTTTATCTAGAAAGTTTTCAGTAATTTATTGTGTAACTCCTAGGCTCAAGCTTCCAACAATGAAAACAGAAATGGGAATAATAATCAATATTTTAAGATTGTAGTATGTTTTCAATTTTTAAAATAATATTTGTATTAGAATTAAATCTGCATATGTAAAATCTGATATATTCAGGAAATCAGGAAACCTAGGGAACTAGGAAAACTGAGTTCACATTCTTTCTACACTTTAGAGACTCTGACAACTGTGGTCCTTGCTAAAGGAACAGAGAAGCCCAGATTTTCAACTTGTTTGCTTCCTTACACTCATGGGCTAAAACAGAAAAAACACTCACCCACTGAGCCTCAGTTTAGCTTTTGATAGTTAATTTTTTGTGTCACCTTGAATAGAGCATAGCATGCCCATGTCTAATAAAACATTATTACCTCTCTGACTGTGTCTCTGATTCTGCCTCTGTCTCTCTGTTTCTCTCATAGAGGAGACTTACTGTAGGAATAAATTCTGTTGCTACATCAAGTTATCTTCCAAAACAACAGAATTACACATCATAGGCCTATAACTGAATCAATCATAATATTCAACCCTGAAATCATTTAAATACCTTTATAATGTACATTTTCATATAGTATACATCATTTAACAGCCATTAAAGCATCTTCCATCTCAAATCAAGTGTACCTGCTAATAATGACTTAATTTTATTACTTATCAGAGGTAGTTTCACATTATTAGAAATCTCATATTAAGATTATACAAAATACATTGTTCATCTTCTAATCCATTATTTTGGGAACTAAAATTTAACAGCAATCAGAGAATAAAATGATTGCAAAAGTCTCCTCTGTAAAATGAAATACAGAGAAATGTCAGTAAATCTCATTTTAAAATATATGTCGATAGGAATTTTAACACTGAAAATTACATAATGAATTGAACTTATGAGTACATCAAATAGAAAACTGAATGTTTATATTTCAAGGTTTTATATACACACTAGAAAAATTAAATATAGACAAATTCCATAGAAATTTTTTTTTTTTTTGAGACAGGGTCTCGCTTTGTAGTTCAGGCTGGCCCTGAGCTCACTATGTAGTCCAGGCAAGCCTCAAACTCAGCAATCCGCCTGTCTCTGCCTCCCGAGTGCTGGGATTACAGGCATGAGCCACCATGCCCATTTTTTTTTTTTTTTTTTTTTTGAGACAGGGTCTCGCTTTGTAGTTCAGGCTGGCCCTGAGCTCACTATGGTGCCCAGGCAAGCCGCCGCGAACTCAGCAATCCTCCTGCTTCTGCCTCCCAAGTGCTGGGATTACAGGCATGAACCACCACCCGCGGCACTGTGGTATGTGGTATTGATTGCTGGTGGGCGTGAGTCTCCACACCCAGCATTTATGTGGTTTCCGGGGATTGAACTCAGGACCTTGCACTTGTGAGGCAGGCGCCAGAACCACTGAGCTAAATCTCCGGCCCCTCCATAGAAATTTTAAAGTAATATTAACACTTACAATAGTTTATGACCATTTAGTTTACTATAACTCACAGGTAATGCATTTTCCTTACACATGTGCTATATTATTACATGTATGCACACACACATTTATATCAGTGAATAGATAGCAGGATAGAACATGAATATATAGTGTATTTTAATTTATTTGATTGTATTTTAAAAGTATTTTACTTCACAAAGCATTTTTAAGTACATAAAAATGAACTGCACATTTACATATTTATCATTTCTGTTAGCCTTCATTTATTTCTGAGTCAGTTTAAATCCAGCATCATTTTGATTCTATTTGAAAAATATTTAATATTATAGATTGAACGACTATTTTCACAATGAATTATCACGGTAAATACATTGTAGAAAGGAGTTCATATATGTATATATATATATATATATATATACACACACACATACATATATATATATATATATTTTTTTTTGAGACAGGATCTTGCTTTGTAGTTCAGGCTGGCCCGGAGCTCACTCTTTAGCCCAGGCAAGCCCGGAACTCAGCAATCCTCCTGTTTCTGCCTCCCAAGTGCTGGGATTACAGGCATGAGCCACCAAGCCCGGCTATTTATAACTTTTAAATAGACTTCAGTCTGATTTTGTTATGTTGCTGTACTGAGTTTATTTAGGTTCCATTTCATATCAAATTTGTGAAACTGCAGTTATTTTTTAAATGATTCTTTTCTTCTACTCTCTTGCTTTATTTCTTTACTTTGTAAAATCCCCCTACTAAATGTCTAAGTATGTAGTTTTATCAATCTCTTATTTGTATCTGTTTAATTTTGTCAAACTGATGATCATTGTTTAATCTTTACCACCCTATGATACATTTTAGATAGGAAATTCAGTTTAATCAAAATGAAGAGGTGATTTTTTTCAAGTATCACTCTTCTGTACTGCTTATTGTCCAATATTGAAAGTAATAATAGGTTGAAATTTGAACACACAGACCCAGTCAGTCCATGTTGTGAGGAGCTTTGTGTGCAGTTCTTTGTATTCATCATTGTTAGAAGCAAAAATCAATCAATACTGAGTTTTCTATATATTAAAAAAAAAGTTCTGGTGTGGCTCACGTCTGTAATCCCCTCACTCGGGAGGCAGAGACAGGAGGATTGCTGAGTTCGTGGTGGCTTGCCTGGGCTACATAGTGAGGTCAGGGCCAGCCTGAACTACAAAGCGAGACCCTGTCTCAAAAAAAAAAAAAAAAAAAGTTCTGGTGAGTTGATGGCTCACTGAATGATAATAAAAAAAGGCAAACGGACAGATTTACACTTTGTAAAAAAAAATCTCTCAAGACTAGGGAAAGATTGAGGAAAGTGGAAATATGTAACAGTAGAATGAGTACAGACTTGGGTGTTTAAGTATTCTGGCACAATATTGCAAATATTTGTATTTACATGAGAGTGGATATGTAAAGATAGGATAAATCGCCAAAAGCTTGAAGGGGAGGGTATGAAACAGGTGTGAAGCTCTGCTTTTATTTTCCATCCTAATCTTCAGGGAAGACTATGAAAGAGGTTGTTATATTCTTGTCATGAAATCTGTGCTGCAGAATCACCGAGGGTTTTCTTTGTTGGTGTGTCTAAGGAGCATCACAGATTCTGCATACTTTGCTATGGTGTATAAATACCCGTCACATCCTTATCTTTCTTCATAACGTTATTTATGTACCAATGGTGGCCATCTGGACCAGAGTAGAGGAGAAAATCCAGGTTTGAATAGAAGAGAGTATGGATTGCAAGAGCTCTGTTTCCAGTAAACAAAAACACAGGCCAAAATAATCAGATGAGGCTGGTTACACCTCCTAGGATAATTACTGACTAGGATTGTTACACTACTCTCAGTGAAGAGTGTGTCTAAGAGTCCACTGTCTCAACAATGTTGTGTCTCTAATAGAAGAATAATACATAACCTCCACTCTCTATCTCAAGAAACTTAGCCAAGGATAAAGAACAAGAGAAAAAACAGGGTCAATGATTTATATCTGAGTATTTACTCCAAAAGAGACAAAAAGTTTCATTATTTTAAGAATAAGGGATATTGGCTGAGGAATTGCTTGATTTTTTTTTTTTTTTTTTTTTTTTTTTTTTTTTTTTTTTTTTTTTTTTTTTTTTTTTTTTTTTTTTTTTTTTTTTTTTTTTTTTTTTTTTTTTTTTTTTTTTTTTTTTTTTTTTGCTTTTTGGAGACAGTGTCTTGCTTTGTAGTTCAGGCTGGCCCTGAGCTCACTATGGTGCCCAGGCAAGCCGCCGCAAACTCAGCAATCCTCCTGTCTCTGCCTCCCGAGTGCTGGGATGACAGGCGTGAGCCACCACGTCCGGCATTGTGGTATGCGGTGTTGATTGTTGGTGGGCGTGTCTCCACACCCAGCATTATATGTGGTTACCGGGGAT
>PVIC010042770.1:0-15676 GCA_004025085.1 Thryonomys swinderianus
TGGCTCACACCTGTCATCCCAGCACTCAGGAGGCAGAGACAGGAGGATTGCTGAGTTCGAGGCTTGCCTGGGCTACATAGTGAGCTCAGGGCCATCCTAAACTACAAAACAAGACCTCGTCTCAAAAAAAAAAAATCAACCAATAACAAAAGCTGGTGGGCTGTGGAGAGAAAGAAACCCTCTTTCACTGCTGGTGAGAATGTGCACTGGTGCATCCAGCGGAAATCAGTGTAGAGATTCCTCAAAAAACTAAGATTAGAGTCCCATTTGATCCAGATATTTCCCTGTTGGGTATCTTTATGAAAGAATTAAAAGCATCATACCACAGTGACATATGTGATCCCGTGTTTATAGCAGCTCAGTCTGTAATAGCTAAATCTTGGAAACACCCAAGTGCCTGTCAAGCAGACACTGGATGAAGAAGATGTGTGTGTGGTTTTTCACAAAGTGGAGTTTGTGAAATAGGAAGAAAAGGTTTAAAGGTAAATGATAACTGCATGGTGGAGGAGAAGCACAAGAAAAAGTTTGATGGTAAAAAGGAAAGAAACAGAAATAAAGCTTATGTTTATAGGCGAGTATGGAGGATTGAAGGGAGGTCAGGGCAATGGGAAAAAATAATCAAGATATATTATGTACAGGTACAAGTTGCCAATGAGGAATGTGATCATAATGTACTCTTAAAATGTACTAATAAACTCATTTTTTAAAAAAAAATTTATTTTGGCGGTACCTGGGATTGAACTCAGGCCTTTGTGCATGAAAGGTAGGTGCAGTACCACTGAGCTAAATCCCTGGCATAACTCATTTTATTTTAAAAAAATAAAATAAAGAAATTTTATCAATAGAAAAATCTTAACCAAATGATCAAGTTCACTACAGTTAAGACAACCTTAACTTATTAGGTGTTTCCTAACGTTATACAGCATGAAGCATAAAACCATATCTATGAGAGGAAAAAAGCAAAAACAAAATTAGTATCTATGAAATATTCTTCCAAAAATGTTTAATTTAAATCCTTTCTCCTGAAATACAATGTTCTTATAATAAAATGACAGTTTATTCTTCTGTTAATAAGCATTTCATGTTTAACTATCATGAACAAAGACTCTGTCTTTTTTTGTAAACTATCTTTAACTTAGTGGCATGATTTCAAGTAGCACAACTTATCATTCTCTTTTGCCACCCTATTTCTCCATCTTGGTTGCTGATTGAGTTTCAGTGAGCAAAGGCTGAGTAGGGATTTAAATGTCAGCAAGTGATCCTAGTTGCCCATTTAACTTATTGAGAATCACATTCACTGTCAAAAGAATAATGCAATATGCCTCTCCTAAAATGTGACTGGCTTGATTGCTATGCTTCTAAAACCATCCTTACCACAAGCTCTTGAACTGCTTCTAACTGCTCATTGGGTAGGCCTTGATCCTAGTTATGGATGTCAAAGACCCAAAAGATAATTGGTTTTCTTAGAAGCTATATCAAGAAATGTAACAGCCCTAACTACATTAGGTATACGGCTGCTTCTAGGGATGAAAGACCAGGAAAAACACCCATGAAGTATATTACAACAAATTCAAAGGAAAACATCAAAACAAGAAATACACTAAAAAAAAAAAATACTGCAGCAGTTGGTAATGCCTTAGCCTTGAGAATCTGATTGACATAGCAACAGCCTAAGGACTTTGGCAGGAGACAGAACAACAGTGTATTTTAAATTAACACAAAATCATAGCCCAGAAGACTGCTATAGCTTTAGGATTTCAGAAGGCAAACCTAAGGATTATCAGGAAATGAAAGGAGAAAAGATTTAAGATCTTAAAAGTCAGATTTATCCTGCATGAAAGGGAAAATAGGGATGTAACCCCCAAATAGATATGTCTAGGCCTAAAAGAGCTGTGTGTGTGTGTGCACATGTGGGTGTAGCATATAGATTATTATAGCATTATAAGTATATTTTATATACTTGTTTAAATATATTTATTTTATATAAGTAGACAAATAATGTTTTGATATGATGCCAGGTAAAAGAAGTGCATATTTTCTATTATTAGGCCCGGGAAGGTAACTCAGATTGAGATTTAATGGAGGAAAATGGAAAAATACAAGGACAAATATGACTTCCCATTCCCCTGCCCCTTCCCACAAGGGAACCAGGATTTAGAAAACTATTGAAGTATCATTGAAAAGTACAGACAGTGCCAATAAGAAATACAGATCATGATCCTTCTTTTACTGACTGATTGCAAAGCATTCAGAAAGAACTAAGAGTGCTTGATTTGGTAGCACACATGCAGAAAGAATCAAGGGGGAAGAAGACCATCATAAGCAGGCAGGATATATGAGGGATTACCTGACTTTCAGATAACACAATAACTGTCATTTGAGAAGCAGGATGTCATGTGCCAGGAAGGAATATACCTATAGCACTTAGGGCTTTAAGGAAAAGGGAGAGAAGAGGAAACTTAGTATAGCAGAATTTTATTTTTTAACTATTTGTTTTGTGGTACTGGGGATAAAACTTGGGCCTTTGTGCTCGTAAGGTAGGCGTGGTGCCATCTGAGCTAAATCCCTGGCCCCAGAATTTTAAGGTATGTGTTTGTTCTGAGTTAAGTAACAGAATGATACAGACACCTTCCAGAAGAAATTGCTCTGAGGAGTGTATACAATATGTAAAGAGATTTTATTCAAGTCGTGGGTACATTCTAGAGATCTCAAACTTCTTTTCTTTATGTTTTATCTATAAGAATGATCCAGTAAGGCAAAACCTGAATGACTATATTAGAAAAATAAATATCAACACAACAAAATGAAAAAGAACACAAAATACACAAAATGCCCACGAAATAGTGTTAAAATTACACATGTAAAGAAGTTATAGGGCCTTAGAAATAAATAGGAGAGAAAGAGAAGAACATGAGACACCTAGAAGCCTATTCCACTGTTGCTGGGGCAGGGAAGACAGTCAAAAGAATGTTGCAGTACAAGTTACACAAGACCAGGAGAGTCTGAAACCCAAGGTAAGATTTGGCTGGAAACATACTGGTACTCACTGGGCTACACAGACTTTGAAACCATCAACAGCAGGAATTTGATGAGGACATTTTGCTTATTGGGTCAGTTGCATGTAAACAGTGGAGGAACACTGCCCAAAAGGCAGATTTTGGAAACCTAAGGAATCTACAACAGGTACCAACAACAGCAGTCATTGTGGCCCAGAACAAATACCTTAGAATCTTTGTGTGCAAGATATAGGTGGGCGACTTGAGATTGCACCCAAGGCTTTCACACTGAGCTATCTTCAGCCCTTGTTTTTTTTGTTTTAAGACAGGGTGTTGCTGTGTCACTAAGTTATCCAGGCTAGAATTTATCGTTGTCCTGCCTAAGCCTTCTAGAATGCTGGTGAAAGGGAACTGCTAGGTTAAAAAAATATATATAAATCAGGCAATTATGAGTTAACTGTGTTATTAAGCAACTATGGGTTAACTAGGTAACTGTGCTTTGTAGAATGTACCTGAGTAGCCATGACAACTTCTGTAGTCTGTCACCAAAGGAGCATAACAGACTCAGAAAGTCCTGCCAGAACTCTTTGTTCTGCCCTGCCCTGCCCCCCTCACGGCTCTGTTTTGTGTAAAATCTGCTTGCTGTATCTCCAGGGAAACTCCAATAGAATTAAGCCTCATAGATGTAAAAGATGTTGAATAACCAATCAAAGATGGCCAAATACTCTGCTTCTGCTTCTGCTTCTTTACCTCCTACTTGTGACCCTATAAAACTGCACCCCATATACTGGGGCCTGACTTCTTTGGGAAAAGACCCCAGCCAGGTAAACGAGTGTAAATAAAACTGTTTATTGCCTCAACACCCGTGGATGCCATCTGTTCCCCCGTTCAGATATGCTGTAACACTGAGATTACAGGTGTATGTCACCCCTCCCACCTAAAAATCCCCTGGAATCTTACTCTGAACACAAATATGAAGATGAGCAAGAGATAGAGACTGGGAGGCTCTCTAGGCCATGAATTTCACTTGCAGAGCTGCACATTACGGATGTGGACTGTCTTCTCGTTAGTAGGAATAGATTGAATTGTTAAGAATACAGCAGCACTCAGAAGCCAACGTGGGAAGATTCCACATTTGAGGGCAGCTTGGGCTACATAGCAAATTCAAAGCTGGACTAAACTAGGTAATGCAAACTTATCTCACAAAAAAAGAATGCAAGAATCAAAGGAAAATGAAAATGATGTTTTAAAAAATATATGTGGGCTGGGGATGTATCTCAGTGTCACTGCTTGCATGGGAAGCACAAGTTCCTGAGTTCAAACCCCCAGTACTGGGGGGAGAGAATATATATATGTCTGTGTGTGTACATAGGATCATGAAAAGAAAGTGGTGACTCTCAGGGAGGACGAAGGAGTTTCAGGAGTGACCACAACCAATGTGTGAATTCCACAAAAAGGTGGAATATTAGCCTGTCTATCCCAGCTATTTGCATCTAAAATTTGTGACCTTAAAATCCACTTGGAGAAAACTCATCTAAATATAATATCTGCTTCCCTGACCTTTATGAAGGTATCCACCAATATATATCGCTTAGCACAAAGTTGGAATGAAAAAGATCACAACTGGGCCAGAGATCTAGCTCAGTGGTTCCACCGCCTGCCTAGCAAGCACAAAGTCCCTGGTTCGATCCCGGTAACCTCATACAATGATATAATATTGGGCATGGTGACTCACGCCCACCAGCAGTCAATACCATACCCCACAATGCTGGGCATGGTGGCTCACACCTGTAATCCCAGCACTCGGGAGGCAGAGAAAGGAGGATTGCTGAGTCTGAGGCTTTCCTGGGCTACATCGGGAGCTCAGGGCCAGCCTGAACTACAAAGTGAGACCCTGTCTCAAAAAAAAAAAAAAGAAAGAAAGAAAAGAAAAAGAAAAAAGAAAAAGATCACAACTTCTTCATTCCCATTTTTTTTTTCAGACAGGGTCTTGTTTTGTAGTTCAAGCTGGCCTGAGCTCCCTATGTAGCCCAGGCAAGCCTTGGACTCAGCAATCCTCCTCTGCCTTCTGAGTGCTGGGATTACAGGCCTGAGTCACCACGCTCAGCATTGTGGTATGTGGTAATGGAGATCGAACTCAGGGCCTTGCGCTTGCAAAACAGATGCTGGAACAACTGAGCTAACTCCTTGGCCTTCCTTCCTATTCTTTCCCTCAAGATAAACATACTGAAGTAACTGAGCATGTTTATTAATTTGTTTAAGACAGAGCATTAGTCAAATTTCCATCAGAGTAATGTCTTCTTCACAGTGCAAAAGACATTGTATCTGTTCCAACAGTTTCTAAACATCTTAACTATTCCAACATAATCAAAAAATCTCCAAGACTCAAGGCAAAATATACCGTGAATGCTGTTTTTAAAAAAATTACATGCTACCAAGATACAATGGCAAAAGGTAAACACTCCTAATCCAAAAGGGTGGAAACAGGAATAGAAAAGAGAGATCAGCACAAACTAAGATCAAAATTCAGCTGACAAACAATAAATTCTAGAACTCAATGTCTCTAGTGGAATGTAGGCTACCAAGGGCCTTGACAGCCTGCCACTACGGCCTTGATGGTTCCCGCTCGTATAACCACTCACTCAGAATGGCTTTGTGCACTGACTGCAGCTTCCCCAGAAGCCATCACACATTGTTAGCATCTCTATTTTCATAAGATCTATTTTCATGAGATCTCCTTTTCAACACTGACTTCATTCCCACAGCTCTATGCATCGCTGTCAGGGGTGTTTCCAAGGATTCTAAACCCACAACACACTACCTGACTTCCAAAGTTTCCTTTGAGATCTTAATGGAAGCCTATCTGGCCCCAGAATTCTTGCATTCTGCAATGCTCAAAAAAACCTCATCATAGGGAGAGAGGAGAAAAATGGCAGAGCAGTGAGTGCGAGCAGCACAGCTTCTCCAAGACAAAGCACCCAGGGTCTGGAAATCAACAGCCCAGAGACCAAAACACAAGGGTGTAGACGGCACATGAGAACCACAAAAGAACCACAAGAGGAGAAGGCAATAAAATCCACTGCTACAAAAGAAACAGATTTCTGTCAGAAATCAGAGAATATGCAATTCAGTAGACCAGCTGTGTACCCCAATGCCACCCCAGCAAGGAGATAGTGAAAACACCTTCAGCGTTCAAGAGAAACAGAGACTGGACATATATCAAGAGCATCTTGTACAGTTGGAGGCCACAGTGACAGCACAAGGCAATATTCCCCGAGCCGTAGCCCAGGGACAATAGTGGCTGAGTGAGGTGGAACAGCTTGAGTGATTGGCAGCAGGCAAGTGAGGCCACCATTTTGTTGTGAAGGCTCCTGCTAGAACTCTGACAGAAGAACATCAGAATAAGGGAAGGGACATCCAGGAACAGTAGACAGCTGGCAAGTTGGTCAGAAGATTGAGGAGATTTATGTTGAGAAGTAGGGAACAGGAGCACTGCTCCCAGGACCACCTAGGGCGGCTAGGACTGCCCCTGACTACAAATGATCGGAGGTGTCCCTTCTGCTCCGCATTGGTAGACCCTGCCAGCAAACTACCCTAGCCAATGGTGGGACAAAGGGGTGCACCCTGCTCCCCTACAGCCAGACCATGAGAATAACTCACCACTCCTATTAACAGTCCTGGAAACTTTATCCAGAGCTACTAGACAAGAGAAAAAAATAAAAGGGATACAGTAAGGAAAGGAAGGTGTTAAATTATTATTTGCAGCCGGGCATGGTGTCTCACGCCTGTAATCCCAGCACTCAGGAGGCAGAGGCAGGAGGATTGCTGAGTTCGAGGTTTGCCTGGGTTCCATAGTGAGCTCAGGGCCAACCTGAACTACAAAGTGAGACCCTGTCTCAAAAAAAAAATAGCATAGGGTGTGGAGACATGCCCACCAACAAATCAACACCGCATACCACAGTGCCGGACGTGGTGGCTCACGCCTATCATCCCAGCACTCGGGAGGCAGAGACAGGAGGATTGCTGAGTTCGCAGGGGCTTGCCTGGGCTCCATAGTGAGTTCAGGGCCAGCCTGAACTACAACGTGAGACCCTGTCTCAAAAAAAAAAAAGCAAAAAAAATAGCATAAATTATTATTTGCACTTGACATGATTCTCTCCAGGCATAGAGAAACCCCAAAAGAAGAGACATAGAAGATTCCTTAAACCCCACTTCTAGAATTAATAACCAAATTCAGTAAAATAGTTGGATACAAAGTCAACACTTAAAAATTTACTCACTGAGAAAAGAAATTAGGAAAACAACACTTTTCACAATACCATAAAAAAATGAAATACTAGAAGTCAATCCAACAAAAGAAGTAAAAGACCACTATATTGATAAGGATAGTACTCTAAAAAAGGATATCTGAAAGGATATCAGAAAATGAAAAGATAGCACTTGTTCTTGGGTAGGAAGAATGAACATAGTGAAAACTGTCATACTTCCAAAATGGTTATACAGATTTAAAGCTATCCAAATTGAAATACTATTAGCATACTTCACAGAACTAGAAAAAACATTCTTAAAATTAATTTTGAAACAGAAGAGGCACAGAATAGCAGAAACAATTCTGGGTAATAAAGGCAAGGTAGGGAGCATCACAATCCCTGACTTGAAATTATACTATGGAACCACTGGCATTAAAATACCATGCTACTGGCAAAAAAATCCAGACCTGAGGATCGAGATCAATGGAACAGAGTAGAAGAAGTAGAAATAATCCAAGACACATTCAGCCACCTTATCTTTGACAAAGGGGAAGAAACATGCTTACTGGAAGAAAGATGGCCTCTTTAATAAATGGTGCTGGGGAAAAAAGCTTTCTACACCCCAAAGATTAAAACTAGACCCATGTCTCTCATCCTGCACTAAACTAAAATCAAAATGGATTGAAGGTCTAAGTGCTAAAACAGAAACACTAAACCTGCTGGAAGAGAGAATAAGTACAACTCCCGAGGCCATAGTGTTAGTTAGAGACTTCATTAACCAAACACAGACTGCATGGGAAATAATACAAAAATTCAACAACAGGGATCTCATCCTGTTCAAAAGTTTCTGTACCATAAAAGAAATCGCCAACAGAGTGAAGAAATAACACACAAAGTAAGCAAAAAATCTTAGTTTGTATTCCTTCAGATAAAGGATTAATATCTAGAGCATACAAAGCATTGAAAAAAATCAGACCCTCCAAATTTAAAGACCCATCCAAAAATGGGCATCTGAAAGGAATAGAGCCTTCTTAGGTGCAAAAGTAGAAACATCAAATAAATATAGGAAATTTTAAAAATCAAGACAATGCTGAGATTCCATCTCACTACAGAAAGAATGGCCAATGTCAAGAAATCAACCAACACCAAATGCTAGCAGGGCTGTGTTAAATGGAAACCCCTTTCCATTCTTGATGGAAGTGTAGACTATTTCAGCCACTGTGGAAATTCCTCAAAAAATGAAGATTAGAGGTCCCATTTGACCCAGCTGTTTCCCTTCTCGATCGTCCTGAAATAAAGAGCATAATATCACAAGGCTGTATGCACACTAATGTTTATAGAGCACAGTTTATAACAGCTAAATCTTGGAAACAGCTGAAATGCCCATCAACTGAAGAATGGATTAAAAAGGCATGTTTTTTATGAGATGGAGTATTACTCAGCCCTACAGAAGGATACACTTCAGTCATTTATAGCTAAATGGATGCACCTTGAGATCATACTTTTAAGTGAAATAAATTGGACAAACATATGTAAATATTGCACTGTCTCTCTGGTGTGAGAAACAGGAATACTAAATAAAGACCAAAATGTATAACAGATAATGTGAAATAGGAAGACACTATTCAAAAGGAAAGGGCAATGGGGAAGGGGAGGGAAAGAGAAAAAAATGAGAAAGGAAGGATGAAATGGAAACAAAACTTTGCAAATAAGGAGGGGGGAGGATTAAAGGTAGGGGAGGGGAGTGGGAGAAAAAGAAAACTTAAGATGTACCAGGTACAAGTATAAATTCCCTATGTTGAATGTAATTATTATGCATATTTAAATTGTACCAATAAAATTAACTTTTTACAAAGCAGTGTCATACAGGTGATGCCAGAGTGTATGCCCACTATCAGCTCTACCTGGGCCATGGTTGCAATGACCTCTAACTGCCTTGCTGACTGTACATGTGGAAATGATTCTGTAGTCTGTCCTGTGCACACTGATCCTCCAGGGTGATAACAAAACACATGCGATAATTGCTCTCTGGACTAAATTTGGAACATATTTTCATTTCTACATTCGTGAGCATGTGGTGACTATAGTCTTGCCAATTTCTTAAATGCTCTCTAGGGATCCTTCTTATTGTCCTCGTGCAAAGTTCTTGGCTTCCTTTTATCAGCATCAACAATTGCAACTTCCTTGGCTGAACATTTATGGCCCCCTTTTTTGGCCAAGCTACAAATTTTCCATATCTTCTTTGCTTCTCCATTCTCACAATTCTCACTGTAAATTTTACTAACAGCATCCAGTAATGTTCATTCTGAAGCCTAGCTGCATTTCTGCCCTGAAATCCACTCCACCAGATATACTAGGCTGCCACCTTTACGCTTGGCCTCTCAAAAGGACCTAGACATAATACAAGCAATTGTGTGTGTGGGGGGGGTTGTCATAATGTCACAAAGATGGTCTCAAATCCAATTCGCAATAGATTGTTTTTGTTGGAAACCTCATTAGCAGGGCCTTTCCTGACCATATTTCTATCAGCATTCTATCCTTTCAGCCTCCATCACCACCACCTATTAAGCTCTTTTTGTAGCATTTTAGGCTTCTTCTAGCTTGTTCCCGGAACTCTCACCTTTCCAACATTTTTTTTCCAACTTACATGAATCATGGGCTACCCTTGATCGTAAGCAGAATTATCCAAAACCAATCAGTGGAATCATTTAGTAATCACATACCCATGATCCCAGCATCACACACTCTAGGTCCAGCCATCTCTGAAAATCCCCACATATGACCGCAGGAAACTTTGAAGGCACATTGAGATGCAAGTCATAACAAACTAAGGGTAAAAAGGAGGATAATGGAGGATAGATATTGAGAAGTAGGAAGAACATGTTCAAATGGGAAGGAAGAGAGGAAGGTGATAGGGAAAAAAAGAACAGAAGGGAAAATGGAAACAATGTTTGGGTAAATGAGGAGGGAAAAACATTGAAGGGAGAGGAGGGGAATCAGAAAAAAAGAAGTAAGATATATTACACACTGGTACAAC
Organism: Thryonomys swinderianus; assembly: GCA_004025085.1. Taxonomy (NCBI): domain Eukaryota; kingdom Metazoa; phylum Chordata; class Mammalia; order Rodentia; family Thryonomyidae; genus Thryonomys; species Thryonomys swinderianus. Next base: position 10,284 of record PVIC010042770.1, read on the forward strand.
TTCTCTATGATGAATATGATCAATATGTATGACAAATATGTGCTATTAAAGAGTAAAAGATAAAGTGTAAGGGAAGGGGAAAAGGAATTGAATTATCACACATACCAATTCCTTACAATGAATGTAATCATTATGTACTCAAAAAACTCACTAATAAATATTTTCTTAAAGTACAAAAAGAGGGCCAGAGACTTAGCTTGGTAGTTCCAGTGCCTGCCTAGCAAGCACAAGGTCCTGAGTTCAATCCCGGTAACCACATACAACAATATCAGGTGTGGTAAGTCACACCCACCAGCAATCAGTACCACATACCACAATACCAGGCATGGTGGCTCATGCCTGTAGTCCCAGCAATCAGGAGACAGAGGCAGGAAGATTGCTGAGTTCGAAGCTTGCCTGGGCTACATAGTGAGCTCAGGGCCAGCCTGAACTACAAAGCGAGACCCTGTCTAAAAAAAAAAAAAACACACACACACACAATATAATGCAGCAAAACTGCTTGCCTCATGGCCAAAGAGCAAAGGAAGAAATTGTAAGAGCCAAGAGTCCCACAATCCCTTTCAAGGAATTGCTTCCAATGATATAAGAACCACTCACGATAGCCACTGTTACTAATAATTTTGTTGCCTGTATTTGCCATTATTTCCATTGTTCTTGTGGCCATTTGATGGAGAAACGATGGACCATTTGTTTCTTTGAATAATATAGTTTTCTATATTTGCCAGATGTTTATAATGTACACTCGGTTACTTTGATAATCAAAGACTGTTTTTAAATAAAAATACCATAAATTTAGAGTAGTCAATGAATATGGATAGAAATAGAGACCCAAAGGCAGCCAGACTGAGTTTTACATTTTTCCATAATTCCAGTCTGTTAATACAAATCACCGTTGTAGCTCTCAGAAGAAAATGGTTGATATTGAAATTCTACTAATAGAAATGTTTATTATAGCAAATATTATATTATGTATGTAGTATATGTTTCTATCAAATACATACTTCTATAAAGTATGTTCATTTCATCATTATATGTCACAATTGTCCTAAATCATCCTTCATACTTTTCAATCAGTTGCCACGTCAAAATTAAAGACACTCTAAAAAAACAAGACTGGCCCCTGAAGTTCATCTTAGCCTCATGCACTTTTGATTGCCAGGGCTTCAGGACCCTAAATTAACAAAGAGGGATTTTTCAATCATCCTATAAATGCACTCTGAGGGGGAAAAAAAGAACTCCCTTATCAAGTTGGCAAGAGATCCTCAAAACTCATAGGGTAGAGACCATGGAAATGTCAGGATGTAAAATATAATATCTTTACCTCAAAAAGCAAGACTGAATCTTAGTCAAAAAGGAACCTCATATAGGTGTTCTGCCCCTTGCCTGTAATCCTAGCACTCTGGGAGATTAAGGCAGAAGTACAAATTCAAGCTTAGTGGGAGGAATTTAACAATAAACTATCTCAAAATTAAAAATTAAAAAAAGCTTAGGATGTCACTCAGTGTGAAGGTCCTGGATTCAATGCCTGGTATCATAAAAAAAAAAAAAGAAAAGGAAACGTTGACGTTCAGGAATAAAATGTTAAAATGTTTTATTATTTGTTCTTATGGACATGGAAATTTGACCTGCAGCTGATACTAAAGTGGACATTGAACTTTTACAAGACAGATTCTGGGTGACCTCAGAATTCTTCAGATGAGATTAGCCAGTGAACCCTGCCTGCAATCCCATCTACCAGGGAGGCTGAAATAAGTGGATCACAATTCAAGGGCAGTCTGGGCCACTTAGTGAGACTCTGTCTCCACATAAAGTAAAACAAAAAGAGCTGGGGAGGTAATTCAGTGCTCCCTCTGTTCAATCTCAGGTACCACAAAACTAGTAGATCATGACAACTATTAGAGAGGATATGTAGATATCGAAAAATCAAGCTGCTTTTTAAATATAAAATTATTTAACCGTTTTGAAAACAATTTGGTAAGTCTTCAAAAAGTAACCCTAGAAGCATCACGTGATCCAGAAACTGCAGGGAAGAAGAAATTCCAAGAGAAATTTAAATATATCCTTACACCAAAAGTTGTATCGTGTATTTGTAGTGCCAATTATTCATAATGGTCAAAAAAAGTAAAAGCAACTCTACTGTCCACCAACTGATGAACCTAATGCAACAGATATACATTTATACAATGGACTATTATTGACATAAATGTAAATGAAGGGCTGATATACACTGAAAAGTGGATGTCATGTCTTAGTTACTTTTCTAACTGTTGGAGCAAAATACTCATCACCAAAACTTAGAGGAGGAAACATGTATTTTGTCTCCCAGTTTGTAGAAGTTGCAGTCCATAGTCAGCAGGCTCCAGGGCAGGATGATCTGGCAAAGTGGTATTATAGAGGAGAAATAGTTTATGGCATGACAGGCAGAAAACAGAAATAGCAAGTCTACCTTCCTTCTTTTCTCCTTATATTCTACCCAGGTTATAAACCTGCTAATCGGTGCCGCCCACACCAAGGGTGGGGCTTTCTGTTATACACACCAAAAACTATGCTAAACCAATCAGTGGACTGCTTTAGTGTTGCACACCCTTAATCCCGGTATTACACATCCTAGATCTAGCCAGCTCCAAAAAGCCCCACCCAAGAGTGAGGAGTCTTGGGGGGCATTTAGATACAAACATTAAATGAACAAAGCCAGACAAAAGATTTCTTATGCTTCAATATATATTAAGTAAGCAATCAAGCCCATGAAAACAGAAAACACATTAATGATTGCCTAAGGCTCACAATGGAGAAGGAGAAACATAGTGATGGCTAGTCAGTATGAGGTTTTTGTTGGGATGATAAAAATATTCTGGAATTAATGATTTTAGGTTAACAACTTTCTCAATATGCTATAAAGTAATGAATACCTTAAAAGGGTGAATTTTATGGTACGTGAATTTTATTTCAAGCCATCTAAAACACAATGACCTATCAATTGTAATGAGATGAATAATACTCCCATCCCCAAGATTGCTAAATCTCTTTTTTTAATTTGAATAAAAGTCAAAGTGGATCAAATGAATAAATGTTAAAATAGAAGCATATAATACTCTGGAAGATAAAATAGATAAACTGTTGAAGGCATAGGCAAAACTTTCTGAAGGGAAGTCGAGTGGCATAAGAAATAGTATCACAGCCGGGCGTGGTGGCTCACGCCTGTCATCCCAGCACTCGGGAGGCAGAGGTAGGAGGATCGCTGAGTTCGAGGCTTGCCTGGGCTACACAGGGAGCTCAGGGCCAGCCTGAACTACAAAGTAAGATGCTGTCTCAAAAAAAAAAAAAAAGAAGGAAAGAAAGAAATAGTATCATAAATCAACAAATGGGATCATGTCAAATCAAAAGGTTTCTGCACAACAAAAGAAACAACAGAGTGAAGAGACAACATACACAGAATGGAAATGCTTTTTCCAGCTATTCTTCAAGGAACTAATATGTAAAATATGCAAAGAACTCAGAAGATTTAGATCCACCCCCAAAAAAGACTCAATCAAAAAAAGTGAGCAACTGAAATGGATACTTCACAGAAAAATTCCAAATGGCCAATACTTAAAGAATTAATTGATCAATATCTCTAATAGAGAAATGAAAATTAAAATAACAAGGAGGTTTCCACTTACTGTAGAAAGAACAACCATTTTCCAGAAATCAATAATAAATTCTGGGAAGACTGTAGAGCAAAAGGAACCATTCCACATTAACATGGGGAAATGTAAACTAGTATAACCACTATGGAAGTCAGAAGATAGATGCCTTAAAAAACTAAAACTAGAAATTCCACCCAACCCATCTTCTAGATATCTTCCTGAAAGTGTTAAGGATGTCATATTACAGTGATATATGCATACCTATATTTATAGCAGCACAATTCCTAACAGTTAAATCTTGGAAGCAGCCTATATGGTCATCAACAGATGAATGCATAAAGAAAATACAGTATTTCTAACAACAGAGCACTACTCTACTCTAAGGAAAGATAAGTTCGAGTCATTTGTTAACAAGTGCATGCACCTTGAGAACATTAACGTTAAGTAAAATAAATTGGACACATAAGCTTAAATATTGCATGCTCTCTTATATGAAAAACTCAATTATAAATAAAGAGCAAAATAAAAATAGATAATAGGAAGTGAAGAGACAGATCTTTCTCAAATGGAAAGGGAGATCAAGGGATGGAGGTAGGAGAGGGGAAAGGAATGGAAAAGGGAATCAAGATGTGTTGTGTACATACACTAACTCCACATATGAAATATATCATTATGTACTGCAAACATGTACTAATAAAATATGGATTAAAAAGTGAACAATAAAAAGAGTGAACACATGTTGGTGCACACCAGTAATCACAGCACTCCAGGATATAAAGGCAGGAGAATTACAAGCTCAAATCCAATTTGAAAAATTTTGCAAGACTCGCCCTCAAAATAAAATTTTTTTTAAGAAATGTGCTGGGGATGTGGTTCAGCGGTACAATATCCCTAGGATCAATCTCAAACAATAACCAAAACAGAGGGACAACAGATGGATTCGAGGGCTAAAACTAGAGGATGAGTATGACATCTTTAGTAGAAAGTATCTGGGATTTGGGGTGCAATGTGGATTGAGGGAAGAACTGAAGAACTTTTTAAACAAAATCCCAAAACTCAGACCATAAGATGAATCTTTGATAAAATGAAGTATGTTAAAATTAAATATTCCTTTTCAACATAGAACATCAATATGAGAAACCCAAAATTCTAATTAAAGTGTAAAATTGAGAGAGAGGAAGGAGGAAACAAGTAGAGTTTTTGGAGAATAGGAAAGGAATCAAGGGAAGTGAGGAAAGGAGAGCATAGACAGATACATACCAATTCCCCGAAATGAATGTAACTATTATTATCCTATACACTGATAAAATTAATGATTATAAAATTTTTTAAACCATTAAACATCACAAGAGTAACAGAAAGATCATAAAATTAGAGAAAATATTTTCAATTTCTGAAACTGACATTTAAATTATACACAGACTCTGACAAATCCCTAGCAGCAAAAGCCCAGTAATTCCAGTAGAAAAATTAGCCAATGAAAATGGTATTTACAAGCAATTTACATTAAAGCAATGGTCAGCTCATTTGTAATTAGAGAAATGTAAATTTTTAAGTGAATGTACCTACTGAACGGACAAAAATTAGAAAGCAAGGGCCAGGGATTTGGCTTAGTGGTTCCTGTGCCTGCTTCACAAGTGCAAGGTCATGAGTTCAATTGCCAGATCCAGAAGAAAGAAAGAAAGAAAGGAAGGAAGGAAGGAAGGAAGGAAGGAAGGAAGGAAGGAAGGAAGGAAGGAAGGAAGGAAGGAAGGAAGGAAGGAAGGA
>PVIC010042771.1:0-15408 GCA_004025085.1 Thryonomys swinderianus
CGTGGTGGCTCACGCCTGTAATCCCAGCACTCGGGAGGGCAGAGACAGGAGGATTGCTGAGTTCGCGGCGGCTTGCCTGGGCACCATAGTGAGCTCAGGGCCAGCCTGAACTACAAAGCGAGACCCTGTCTCAAAAAAAAAAAATAAGATTAACTTTTTTTTTTTGAGACAGGGTCTCGCTTTGTAGTTCAGGCTGGCCCTGAGCTCACTATAGAGCCCAGACAAGCCTGAAACTCAGCAATCCTCCTGCTTCTGCTTCCCGAGTGCTGGGATTACAGGTATGAGCTGCACACCAGGCACTGTGGTATGTGGTATTGATTACTGGTGGGCGTGAGTCACCACGCCTGGCACTCTATGTGGTTAATGGGGATCAAACTCAGGACCTTGCTCTTGCAAGGCAGGCGCTGGAACCACTGAGCTAAATCTCCTGCTCAAGATGAACTATTTTAATATAGAATTGTGTATTTCTCCAAATAAAGTCTTTAAAATGCCATGCTATGATTTTATATGGTAGAGATTTACCATAAAAAGCTTAGATACATTTTCATTGTATAATTCTCTGTAATGAAATGTGAAATCAGAGATGAACTCTCAGTTCAGATTCCATTTATTTTGATGGGTTAGAAAAGAAAATAAATACTGAAAACCTCCACACAGGACTTTTATTTGGAAAGGAAAATTGTGTATGTCAATAAAAACCTTAAAATCATTCATCTTTTTTATTGGTGAATCCTGGGAGATAGTGTCTTCATTAAGTGATCCAAATTAGTCTCAAAAGTAATGAGACAAGTTGATACTAGGTGTCTCCTCACGGGCTGTTCTGGGAAGGACACAGTGTAATTGCTGTGACAGTTGGTCTGGAAATGCTTAACCCAAATCTGGTCACCACCTACACTACAAAATAACCAGTATGTACTCATCCAATGGGTCACAGCCAGGACAAAAAAGACTTAGGGACTGTCTTGGTTTAAAGGAGACTTAGGAAGAAGTGACCACTAGATGCAATAAATGATACCAGTTGGAACACAAAGAAAACTAAAGATATTCATGGGACAGTTGATGGAATGTGAATATACTATCTAGATTAGGGTTGTATCACTGCTGATTTCCTGAGTTTTATAAATGCACCACTACTTAGGTTCCTATTTTTGAAAACTACGTGAAGGATATGTGAAAATTCATTGTACTAGTCTGGCAACTTCAAGTCAGAGTAACCCAAAATTACAAGTTAATTTTTAATTTGATTTGCCAAAAAGTAGATATCATGTTTTCTTCTTACTAATTTTTAAAATAGATAATCTTAGTGCTAAAAGAGTGCCTACTGATAAATTGATTAAATTATAAAGCTGAGTATCATGACTGTATCAAGGTTGCAGGGATGCTAATTATTGATCTAGGAACACTCATCACCTTGTTAATACCACCTCCCATGTTATCACTTTTCTTTAACCTGAGGTCTCACATAAATTAGCTCTTTCCATTTCACACTTGGACACTAGGAAGGATGATGATCACAACTCTTTTTTTTTTTTTTTGAGACAGGGTCTCGCTTTGTAGTCCAGGCTGGCCCTGAGCTCACTATGGAGCCCAGGCAAGCCTCGAACTCAGCAATCCTCTTGCCTCTGCCTCCTGAGTGCTGGGATTACAGGCATGAGCCACCACGCCCGGCACTGTGGTATGTGGTATTGATTGCTGGTGGGCGTGAGTCACCACACCCAGCATTCTATGTGGTTACTGGGATCGAACTCAGGGCCTTGCGCTTGCAAGGCAGGCACCAGAACCACTGAGCTAAATCTCCGGCCCAATCACAACCTATTTTGACCTGAAAAATGTATAACATTTTGTCCAGAAAAGCACACATCATTATCAGTTTAAGAAATATCACCCAAAGTGAATAGGTGTGATATATCTGAAAGTAAACAAGGGCTTATAATTGATCAGAGTACAGATCACAATTCACAAAAATCCAATAAAATCTAAAACATATGGATTGAACTGCAAATGCATACAGCATAGGAGATTGTAATAGAAGAATAATAACCAACCAACTGTGGCTTACATCAACTTTTTGAGGTCATTTATCCATTAAAATTATTTTTTAAAAAAAACTTGCACCTCTTTAATTTGATATCTAAAATTTCACTTTTGATTTTTAACTAACTTCAAAAATTATCATTTTTTGACAAATTACAAAAAATGGTACTTTCTAATTAAACTGTCAGGTACTCTGTAAAATCTGCCCCAGGCAATATAAATACACTACAGCAAGGTGGAAACCACAATCATTTTATAAATAAAAACAAACTCTTCCTTTCCTGTCAAAAATTTCACATCATGCTGATTACGGTGGCTCACACCTATAATTCCAGCACTTGGGAGGCAGAGGCAGGAGGATTGCTGAGTTCGAGGCTTGCCTGGGCTACATAGTGAGCTCAGAGCCAGCCTGAACTACAAAGGGAGACCCTGTCTCAAAAAAAATAAAAATAAATAAAGAATATTAACCTTTAGTAAGAATATAATAATAACTCTATTCTGTGTTTACATTTTTTTGTAAACATAAGATCATAGAAAGAAATTGTTGACCAAAATAAAGGGATTAGAGTGGAAGGAGTTTGACTTCAAAAGGTCATAGAATTCTTCAACTGCTTTTATATATTTACAAAAAAATATTACATAACAATGGCATCAAAATTATTTTACTTTCCAGCCAATTAACTAATTATATAACATTGTATAAAATGAAATAATTTTTATTTAGTAATGTTGAATAAAGAAACATTTGACAGACACTGAAGTCATATCTTTCCAACCTTACCATCTTCTTTGGCGGGTAGGGTTTCCAACTGACAGCAGTGCACTGACAAAGAAACTAGCCTGTAGAGACATAGTACCCTTGTGAAGTAAGAGAAGGCATATTGTAAACGGAAATGAGATTTCTCAAAACCAGGCTTATTTTCTCCCAGATAAATAAGAGAAATGTGGAAATATGGACACTGAAATTGAGGATCTAAAAATATATTCCCTTAAAGTTATCCCTTTCTCAGATATCTTTTGGAGACATGCATATTTTTGGACCATCTTAGACTTTGTTTGATGTGAGGAATTTTTACCAAGAAAATGTCTGAAAGTTAAGCTGCATGGAAGAAGATTTTCATGATGAAGTTCAGTATGTTGAATACCCTTCTTCAAATTACAGGGACGCTTCCCAAAATGTCTTCAAAGGAAAATTAGTCCTTTGAGTTGTCCCATAAAAAAGTAGCTTCAGGGCAGGAGATTTAGCTCAGTGGTTCTGGCACCTGCCTCCCAAGTGCAAGGTCCTGAGTTTGATCCCTGGCAACCACATGTAATGCTGGGCATGGATACTCACGCCCACCAGCAATCAATACCACATATCGCAGTGCCTGGCGTGGTGGCTCACGCCTGTCATCCCAGCACTTGGGAGGCAGAGACAGGTGGATTGCTGAGTTCGAGGCTTGCCTGGGCTACGTAGTGAGCTCAGGGCCAGCCTGAACTACAAAGCGAGACCCTGTCTAAAAAAGAAAAAAGAAAAAAGTAGCTTCAAAAAGACCATTCCTGTTGGAAAATATTTCATGCTATGTCCCTTCTGGGAAGGATTACAATCCACATTAGCACACTTAAGGCCCTGAAATAACTTGTAGTTAAGAATATAGTTTAATTTTACTTAACTCAGTTTTACAAATGTATTTTCTAATGTTCCATTTTATGAATATATTCTGGTATACTCTTGGAGTTGCTGAGTATAGTTTTTTTGAATGGGAAGGTGTGCCATGTTTCGCCTAACAAAAACCTGATAGTCACAAAGCCTTTGGTAGTCATCTAATAAATATTTGTTAACTGATTCACTGAGTCATGTGCAAAGATAATTAGGCTGATTTTTAAAAGAATAACTAAGTAGAAATTTATTAGAAAATAGTATAAAAAGAAAACCTCTAAAGGTTTCTATGCCACCGAACTGATCACATAGATACAGACACGGTATTGAAAACAAGAGCCAAGCTGTCATGCATGGATTCTTTTATGTTTGCACCATGGCTTTCTGGGAGTCCTGGCTTTGCATGATCAACCCGTACATCACATAACAATTCTTACTGTGCAGTAATGCCACAAGATCACAGAGGATTAAGCCTCCTGACAACAGGGACACATAATCCCTTCAACACAAATGATCACCAGAAGATCTTTCACTTGAGAGAAAAAAATATCAACTGGTGTTTTTGTTGGTGCCATGTGAATCTGGGGCATAGCTAACCCTTCCTTGGTGGTCATTCTGCAATAGCATGATACCCGGTAGTGGACTGTATAAATAAATCCCTCTGTTGGGTATTTCAAAACAAGAATGCCCTGGGTGCTTACAGGCCTGGATTTCATTTCTCTGACTTTTTCTGCTTACTTAGAGGTAAACTTGGGGATCCACTTGACCCCACTTAATCCGTATACTCCCATTTGTCAAAACTTTAGCAAATTAAACATGCCATGTACCTTTACAAGGAGGTTTTATAATTATTTTTTTTGCATTAGCTGCACAAGAATAATGCTCTGGTAAATATTTCTGTTAATTGACTTAATATCCTGACCAGCTGTGAATTTTCCTTCAGAACACACATTTTCAGTAAACAATCATACTTATTTTGAGCAAAAATTATTCCCTTTCACAATAAAAAGATGATAAGCACTCCAAACAGAGGTCATCCTGTATTAGAGGAGCAAGGTTTGTCTTCACAGTGTTTTATGGTTTATAGTACCTTTGAAGAAACCCTGGAATTTAATGTACATTTTCTACAAGTTGTTACTGCCAAGCAGAAAGATTTTAGGGATTAAGAAAATTTCACCTTTTCTTTTCCTAATTTAAATGTATTTTTCTGCATATTTATATTGCTTCAACTGGACCAATACAAAATCTTAGGCAAATGAGAGAAAAGATTTTAGAATTAGCAATAAGGAAAAAGTATATAATAAACATTAATAAAGTATTCTTTTAGCTATCAGTGAATTAAGATTAAGTTTAATTAACACAATACATGTGCTTCTCCCATACCTTTCTTTAACAGGAATGACAAGAGAAAGAAGACAGAATTAGGTCAGTGCTTCTCGATGACAGCACTGTAACAAGTGACAAAATGAAATAAGCTTATTTTATGACTTGAGTAAGTACAGGGGTCCTGCAGTGGCTTTCTGTTGCTATTCCATTCATTCTCCCAGTGCCCAAATTTCGTTTGTGCTTCATGTGAAAATTGTAAACGAAGTCCTTACACCAGTAGATGGTTTCACTGTTCTTAGTACACGTTTACATCAAACCCAATGCTTTCATGTAACACATTTAGAAAAAAAATTCTCCCTGAATGATGTGTTCATTTATTACATTACCTTGGATCATTTCAGTGCAGGATCTCAATCTCAGCTAATACTGTTTTTATATAAATTTAAAACTCTACCACCTTTAATAGCAAGACCAGAAAAAAAAAAGTCAATTACAAGAAACATTGCCTATGACTTTTGGCTCGCGCAAATTATTTTACTAAATGTGACATGGAAAAGGAAGAATCTGGGGTTACATGGTAGACTTCGGAGCTAACTCCACACAAGATACTCATTAAAGACTCATTGGTCTTATTCCGAGGAACAAACCAGAAGTGGCTGGACGCTGTGCTTTCCTTAAAGTGTCTCCAAGTCGTCACCCAAATAAAAATAATAGGATGCAATGGCTAAGAACACTGTCACCTAGCAACAGCGTGTGCCATTTGTACTGGGAGTGTGACACCCCCACATTGTAGTGTTCTGCTAAACTGGGTTAATTTTTTTGTGGATGAGACCGATGAAATTTCAATGTCAAAACCTCTGAACTACTAACTGAGAAAAGTGTTTTTTATAAAAGCCAGTATCTGTCAAAGTCTAGTGTGTTAACCACGGTTCTCTAGAGAATTCAAACCGATAATAGATACAGGTACAGGTACAGTTACAGGTACACTTACAGGTACAGGGGGGAATTACTATGGGAGGGGGCCCGGATGACTATGGAAGCCAAGAAACCCTACATTATGCCATCTCCCTCCTGGAGAACTAGAAAAACTCACGCTCTAATTTGGTTGGAGGGGCTGAGAACAAGGGGTGCCGATGGTGTACCGATCAGTCCTGTCTGATGCGAGTCCCCGCGGGAGCCGTGAGCAGGTGTGCTCTTGCTCTGCTCTTCCGTCCTGTTCAATCTTCAGATTAGAAGATCCCTGCGCAGACTACTAGGCAGACGTGAGTCTTTACTGATTCAAATCCAAACCTCTCACGAAAACATCTTAGCCCCACTTAACATACTTTAAAATTTAGACTGCAAGCCCAGCTCCACTTCTTCCTGCAAGTGTGGTCTTAGGCAAGTGACCACAATTCTTCTACTTCAGTTTCGTTTTACTCTCAGATGTGAGGATTGAACCTGGGGTCTTGCACGTGCTAAGCATGTGCTGGACCACTGAGCTTCCCCTTTAGCCCCACTGTCTGTATCTTTAACCTGAAAAACGCAGAAAAATCAAATCACCTCCTTCTTAGAGTTAAAGGGTTAGGTAAGGTGATGTATATAAACCACAGGAATAGGCTGGTAGCTCCACTAGCTCCTTGAGTCACTGGAGTCTCTCTCATCCCATGATCTCTTCCATTTCAGTCACCTCCTCTTGCTTGTACTTTCCCAGGTAGGCTGGACTTCATGGTTGATCATTTGAACCACTGTCTCATGAGCGTGCTCAATGCCATTGCTTTAGCATTTTTCTCCCAGGTAAAGACAAGTGTTGGACTAATGGTGACATCCATCTACATTCTCAGCTTCTAAGACTCTGCGGCTGAATTTTAAAGAGAATCACACAGTTGTGTTCATCGGTGATATAGTAAAGGACTGGTTCCAGCATCATCTGAGATCTCAGACCTGCCCAATAGGACTTCTTGACATCCCCAGTGAATGCTTGTCCTCTTCAGCAAGCTTCATTCATTAAGGTTATTGCTATAGACTGAATGATTGTGTCCCCTAATCCATATGTTGAAATTTAGTTCTCCCTAATGATAATATTAGGCAGCAAAGTCTTTGAGGCATCTATAAAGTATGATTCCAGAACTCTCACAAAAAGGATTAGTGTCCTTGTTAAAGGGCCCTGGAGAAATGCTATGTCCCTTTTATCATGTGAGGACTATACACATACAGTCATCTATGAGCAACGAAGTACACCCACATAAATCACAGAATTTGCCTATAATTATTGGTGATAGTAATATGTTTATTATTTCTTTCTAGGTTTGTGCTAGAGTTAACTGATTGGAAGTCAGTAGTATTAATTATACTAAAGAAATATGAGCCCACATCTTGAACTTCCTAGCTTCCAAAATGTGAGAAATGAATTCATATCTAGTTCAAAGAGTCTGTCTGATAAAAAAACCCAAATTAAATAAAGTTCTCTTCATAAATTGCCTTCTCCAAGGAAATTCTCTGATCTCATTCTGTGAGGTGCTTTAAAACTTGGATTCTATTATAGTTTATCCCTAATTACTCATGGAGGCAAACTCACAGATCATACCACACAGATAATATCCATTTCACACATGAGTGTCTAAACATTGTTTCCACTTGCCTAGCCTGTTTCATCATTATAATATATCCTCTTAAAGACCCAGATATCCTCTTATGGAGCATTCTGACTAATTAGGTGGAAGAGATACAAACACATTTGCTGTATGATAAGATAATATCTCAGAGAAAGTATGAACAAAGTATTGCAGAAGCACAGAGGAAAAACACTTCCACTGTTAAAAATCAGGAAAGGGGCTTCTTGAAATTTCCCCTTCACCAAACAGAATTGAGAGTCTTTCATTTGGTCTTCTGAACTAACCCACTGTAGTCTGTTTGAAAATGAAATATCACTAGTCAAATAAGGAAAGAGAACAAATCTGTACTTGCTTGAGTTCCTGACCCAGAGGGAAGCAGGGAATCTTGACTGGGAGTCCTTCATGAAAACTGAGATGTTAAAGGAGATTCCAAAGTCAGATGGAGGTTCTGTTACCAGATAAAACTAAATAGATTCTAGGAATGCAAATTAATTGATGGACAAACTCTTGATGTCTATGACTGTTAGGTTCTCAAGCTGGCTGTTTCCTCATATACATTCTTAGGTTGTTTTTCTGATGGTATCCATTTAGAATATTTCAGTCGTACAGAAGAGAAACTTGATTCACAATAGCTTCAACAAACACAAGTATATGTCCTTGCTAAACCAGAATTCTGGTGGTGCCAGTCCAGGACCAATTGCAAAACCCACTTATATCTAAGAGAAGTTCACTTTAAAATGTGGCCTGTAGGATGCTGGCATCAGTCCCTAACTAGCTGTACTGGTCTGTGATGATGTTAGAGAATTCAATGTTCCCTCCCTTAAAACATTCCCACATTGAATTCCTAATCCCCCAAAGTGTGCCTATATTTGTAGACAGGGCTTTTAAAGAGGTAATTAAAGTTATATGTGGTCCTAAGTGTGGGACCTAATCCAATATGACTATTAACCTTATAAAAAATGGAAGACACATTAAGGATGAACACACACACACACACACACGGTGTCTGAGGACACAGAACTGCCCCTCTCCAAGCACAGAACAGAGAGGCCTCATGTGACAGCCAATCTGGCAATACCATGATCTTAAGACTTCCAGCCTCCAGAACTGTGAGAATTATCATTTCTTTGCTTAATCCACCAGCCTGCGATATTATCCTGTGGTCACCCTGGCAAACTAATAAATACAGATGAGGGAAGCATGGAAAATCAGAGTAAGCATAAGAATCTAATAGTAAAATATTTTGTATGTCCTCTTTTCCATTGCATGTTTCATTTCATAATAAACTAGAAAGATCTTTTACTTTTCTCCAAGCCAGAAGTAGTGTGAAAAGCAGGCCCTTTTGAATCCCATCTTTTTCAGTATTTCTTTTAAATTTTGTCTTCAGCCCAGCAACTTCACAGTCAAGATAACTGCTGTATCTCCGACCATCATGCCTTCATCCCAAGTAGAAAGAAAGAGGAAGGATGAGAGACAAGGCAATGAGTAAGTATTCAATCTGTCCCTTTTAATCAAGAAAGTCAAAACTTCCCAGAAAGGCTGAAATGGAAGCTTCTGCTTTCATCTATCTCCAGGCCTGTTCTTCCCTCTATAATAAAATACCGAAGAGTAAGTTTATAAGCTGTGGTAGCTGATTTCACACAGTTCTGCATGCTGCGAAGGCCAAGATCAAGCCCTTGCAGATTCAGGGGCAGATGAGGGCACCCTTTCTGCTTCCAAATGGGGCCTTGCTGCTCTTCGTCATTTGCCACAAAGGCAAAAGCGAAGTAAACTTGCTCCTTAAAGTAATCTCTAAGGCACTAATCCCATCCATAATGGTAGATCTCTCATGATCTAATCACCCTCCAGTGACCCCTCTTCTTTTTTTTTTTGAGATAGGGTCTCACTTCGGAGTTCAGGCTGGCCCTGAGCTCACTATGTAGCCCAGGCAAGCCTTGAACTCAGCAATCTGCCTGTCTCTGCCTCCCAAGTGCTGGGATTACAGGTGTGAGCCACCGCACCCGGCACTGTGGTATGTGGTATTGATTGCTGGTGGGCGTGAGTCTCCATGCCCAGCATTATGTGTGGTTACTGGGATCGAACTCAAGACCTTGAGTTTGCCCTTGCGAGGCAGGCACCGGAACCGCTGAGCTAACCCTCCGGCCCAATGAACCCTCTTCTTAATAACCTCAACCTCTGGATTTAGTTACAACATAAGTGTTTTGGAGAGTGAGCAGTTTCAGATCACAGCTCACCAAAAGGCAGAACTGAGACAATGCCCTTGGCCATCCTTACTGGAAGGACAGATGGGATGGAGGGAGTTACAAACAGCCATTCAACCAAGTAACTAACAGCCAACAACAGATAAGCTGAGCATCAATCTCTTAGAATTTAGATGAATCAGTCCCTATTGCTAATCCTTTCTAGATATGCTATTAGATGGTCCATAGATAGACTACACAACCCAGTGGTGTGGTTCCACCAAGATAAAGCTCGGTAGAGGGAACATCCTAGAAATATCCAAGAAATTATTATAAATAATATATCCAAGAAATAATATTTGGCATGTGACAGGTATCAAAAACTGTCAATTAGTTTCTGGTTGACTATAAATCCCTACCATTTGGGAATTTAAATTCTTCTCTCTGCCAAGGAAGGTGCTTTAGGAACTACTTCACAATGGGAAAAATAAAATTAAGCTATCACTATTTGAAAATCAGTGATTACCTTCCCTCGAGTTTTAGAGAAATCCAGGATGAGTAGGAAACAATGAGAAAACATGGAAATAAAAATCACTCACAATCTCATTTGACTGAAATGTGTTTCAGACCATGAAAGACTTTCCGATCCATTCTTCTTGGGTTCAGAAGTCTTGTGTTTGTGTTGCATGAACTCACATCCCTTCCCTAACCCCCTGAGGGGCCCACTCTTCCCTCCATCCCTGCAGTTCACACCACAGTAAAGCTCCCTCTCCTCCATCTCCTGTGCAGCACAGGGATTCCCTGCTGTTCAGAGGCCCCCTCCGGGGCCTCCCATGAGAGGAATAAGGATGTGTCTGATTGCTGAGATAATCAGAGCCTGATATTTAAACTTCCACCGCCCTCTGTGGGGAGGGCGCCTGTGCTCAGCTTGCTTTCTGACTCAGCGAAGCCCTGTACACACCTCTCTCTCCCTCGCGGAGTCCCGGGGTGATGGTTAGGAGAGGCCATTTGAGAGCCCACTGAAGTTAACTCCTCTAAGTCAGCTTTATCAGGAAGAAACTAATACTGCTGTTTGCATCTCAGCGGGCTGTGGTGTCTGTTTCTTCGCAGGGTGGGAATGTAGCAGACTGAGCAGAGTGTCTCGTTGAAAATCTGATGGAGGCTGAAAGGTTTGCACGGGAATGTCATTCATTACTTTCTGGACACAGTCACCACATTGGAGGAGTTTTCCTTCCTGACAGGTTGGTCACGTTGCAGGGAAGGTTGCTCCCCACTCCTGAGGCAGGCTGTGTCCGCACTGCTCGGGCGCTGCAGGGAGAAGGCCGGAAGGAGGATGTGCTGCTTATTCTTTGCCTTCTGCCCCATTCCACCTACACGGCCAGCCCAGTGTTAGCCATTAGAAGACTAACAGTCCTTCACAAGTGATATTTGAATATAGCTCCATGTGCTTGTTTTTTATTCCAGCTTTTAGCTCATCTCCTTACAATTATAATTTTACCACTGTTGTATTTATTTATTTTTGTTTTTTTTTTTTGAGACAGGGTCTCACTTTGTAGTTCAGGCTGGCCCTGAGCTCACCATGTAGCCCAGGCAAGCCTCAAACTTAGAAATCCTCCTGCCTCTGCCTCCCGAAGTTGTATTTATTTTTAATGCTGCACAAGAGTTTGCTTGCAATTTAGACATATAGCACAAACATCACTGATTCACTGATTGATTCCTCCCACACTGCATGGCTTGAATCACAATCCTTAGAGGATTAGAAAAGGACCTAATCTTGCACACTCGCAGAACCCTTCCCCAGCCCTACAGGTCAGCAGGGGCCCGAGACCTGCATCTCTCTGTGATTAGGAGAAACACACCATTAAAACAAAAATTAAAAACGAAACAAGTCTCCCCTAACCTCAGTAAGGTTCTCTTGATGTGTTCTTATAATTCCTAGTATTTTCCTAATTTTATTCCTCATTATATTTTATTATGATCAGTTATAGATTTCCTTTTATTCCACAAGACCAACAGTTTCAAGAAGACAGGGAATTTGTCCAGTTTTCTTAAACCTTCTATTCTCAACACTAAGCCTACATCTTTTAAAAAATATCTATTGAATGAACAAGTGGGTGCTAGTAGAAATGAAACGTGGAACTTTCCACAGAAAATACAAGGCTTCAGAAACTATGCAGCAAGAGACTGACACAGTATCTGCCTGGGTTCCATCCTTCTAGAAACCCTTTCACCTGAATAGAAACCAGAGCAAGGACATGCTGGACTGTAAGAGATGCTTTCAATACTTAGGTACAGAAAGGAGAATTCAGAAGCAATAATCAAGCTTTCTTGAAAAGTCTATATACCAATTTGTCTCATCTATATTACTTATTTATCTTAGTTCATTGAAAGCTTTGTGTTATTGGGGTTTTTTGTTTTTGTTTTTGTTTTTTTGGAGACAGGGTCTCACTTCGTAGTTCAGGCTAGGCCTGAGCTCACTGTGTAGCCCAGGCAAGACTGGAACTCAGCAATCCTCCTGCCTCTGCCTCCCGAGTGCTGGGATTACGGGCATGAGCCACCATGCCTGGCACTGTGGAATGTGGTACTGATTGCTGGTGGGAGTGAGTCAGCACGCCCACAAGGTATTGTTGTATGTTTTGACCAGGGATCAAAACTCAGGACCTTGTGCTTGTGAGGCAGGAGCCGGAACCACTGAGTTAAATCTCCAGCCCTCCTCAGTTTATTTTTTGTGATAGTCTTTTTGGTTTATGTTTTGTACTCCGAGTCACTACTTTGAAGATAACAGTACACAGGGTATTGATTATTCTCTTGTTATTTTGTTTTGATATTTTGGGTTCTTTTATAGAAAATAAAAACATTAAATAAACATATTAGTATCTTTATAAAACTAAGAAAATGATCTGACCATAATAAATGAAAGTAAATAATTTCATGTAATTTAATAAAATAAAAAACAAATATGGAAGAGTGATGAAGAGAAACAGGCCAAATCACAGATACAGAGATTTTAAAAAATTGTCAGGTCTATAAATAATAACTTCAGCTAAAGAATTGATGCAATGAAATGAAAGACTATCAAGTTTGTATGATGAAAAAAGAGATGGAAAGAAAGGAGAGTTTAAATTAAACACAGACTTGTTAAGAAAGAAATCTTAGCAGATCAAAATCCATGAGGCATATTCAAAAAATTGTTAGAAATTTTTTTCCCAAAAATTTGTAAAAGTTAATGTGATGAATTCTTCTAAATATTCAAGCAACAACCTCAATGCTGTATAAATTATTCCACAGCACAAAGTTAGAAAGATTCCCTATTGATTTTCATAAAGATAGTCCAATGCTGATATGAAAACTTGGCAAATGAAGACTAATATCATTTATGAATGCTTTGGATAAAATTATAAAAACTAACAAATGAAAATTTGCAATTATGTGTACTCAAAATGAGTTCATCCAAGGAATTTGAATAAAATTGGGAGGAAAAATAATGCCAATAGACGTCAAAAAGATATTTTCAAAAGTTTATCATGTAGCTATGATTAAAAAAAAGAGATATACTGTCAGTAATTTTGAAAGCCTATTTCTTCATGTGCCTAAATTCTGAATCAGTAGACATTGCTATTAGACTAGAAGTAGATCAGTTCATTGTCACTAATATTATTTGTTTTAAATTTAAAATCTTTACCATCCCAGTAAGATGTAAAATTAGTAATATAATTAATAAAACCAAAATTATCATTATTTTCCATAATGAATTTACTTCAAAAGCTCATTTAAGTATCATAGAAATAGAAGTTAATTGAGGTAACATGAATTAATCAAAATAAATATGTAAAATCTATTCACTGTGTTCCCTGCAGGATAAATAAAATTTAAGACCGAATATTTCAAGTATTTACAAGAACATAGAACAACACAAACTCTTAGATACTACTGCTAGGAATATAAGATGGCACCACCACTACTTCATCACTGATGCTTGCGGTCTGGACGATGTTCCACTTTCTCAGTGTCCCTAGCAAAGTACTGAAGGAGATACAGAGAAAGAAAAGCAGTACAATTTTCCTTAAAGCAGAGGGTGGGAACAGGCCAGTGATAACAAGCTCATGGCCCAAGGGAGCTGGGCCAGTGGTCCTAGTGGGAGGGGCAGCTCTTCAAACTGACACACGGGGTTACTCCAGCTGGGGCATCTTTCTTTCCTTCCGTTAGATGGGGCGGTTTTTGCCCCTGTGTGGACATTTGTAGAACTGTCATGGCTCTCAAATCCTATGGGGTGAGGGATCAAGACCACAGCGAAATGATATATTGAACAAATTATAATTAATTTGGGGTTACAGGTGCTCACGATGGTCCACAGCACGTGTGTCCTCAGGTGGGGCCCAGCCGTTAGAACCACGAGCTGCCTGCAGTTGCAGAGCTGGCTTCCCTTCCTCGCCTGCTTCTCGGGCCCTCCAGGGACCTCCTCCTCTATCCCCAGCTTCAGCTTTCAAAGTCCGTTCAACAGATTTTTAAAAGTGATGCTAGACCACACAGCCATGATGAGATATTTAGCCACAAAAAATGGGAAATTACATGATAACACAAAGACTTCCCTGTGACTGTATATAGCAGTATTATCTGTAACAGCTCCAAAGAGAAGAAGCCAAATTTCTACCAAGAAGCAAATAAACAAAATGAGGTATGTGACAGACAGTGGGATATTATCAGCCACAAAAATGAGTTAAATAATTTAAGAACCTTACTTTATATCACCGTTACTCTAGTGATCATTTTGAAATGCTGTACAGTTAAAAACTACTGAAAGAGCTGCATTAAGTGTTCTCACCATAGCAAAATGGTCTATGAGGCCATAAGTGCTAATTAGCTTAATTTGGCACTATATACTTCAAAATATCATGCATACCATAAATGTATATAACTTTTATTTTTCAATTAAATATAAAAATAACTTTAAAAATTTAATGAACACTCAATAATCCAACAATAGAATGTCAAGATCATTGGGCAAGAGGGAATATCATGGGACAGTAAAGAGTATACCATTAATGCTCCATATATATAAAATTCTAGAAATGTAAATCTATATCAGTGAGAGAAAGCAGATAGTGGTCGCTCCAGCCCTGGTGGGGATGGAATGAACTGTAAAGGAGCAGGAGGAACTTCAGGATGTGATAGGATGGTTTGGGGGCTTGAGTATGATAGAAGTTTCATAAATCAACATACCTGTCAAAACTTATCAAACTGGGCCGGAGGGTTAGCTCAGTGGTTCCGGCGCCTGCCTCTCAAGCGCAAGGTCCTGAGTTCGATCCCCGGTAACCGCATACAATGCTAGGCAGGGAGACTCACGCCCACCAACAATCAACACCGCATACCACAGTGCCGGGCATGGTGGCTCATGCCTGTCATCCCAGCACACGGGAGGCAGAGACAGGAGGATTGCTGAGTTCGAGGCTTGCCTGGGCTCCATAGTGAGCTCAGAGCCAGCCGAACTACAAAGCGAGACCCTGTCTCAAAAAAAAAAAAGCAAAAAAACCCCCAAACTTATCAAACTGTACATTTCATATAGTTGTGGACTACAAGTTGTAACTTATACATCAAAGAAGTTATATCTTTTTTTTTTTTTTTTTTTTTTTTTTTG
>PVIC010042772.1:0-14725 GCA_004025085.1 Thryonomys swinderianus
TTTTTTTTTTAGTTGTCCTGGGTTTTACAGCTTCTTTGATCCAGTGCCCCATTCTTCAAGAGTGAGGCACAGATTATTTATGGCCTCTAGATATTGGCATTCAGGGAAAGTCAATTGATGTCAACATGTATGTCATGTTGGCTATACAATTGTAGTAATGTCAGCAATGACAACAGTGGTGTCAAACCTAGACTGGATATTGACCAATGCTAAAAACCACTAAGAAAGGTCCATAATTTTACACTGGACAGTTATTGATCAGATACTGACCCATAGTAAATCAGACCACTAATTTCTGCTCGACATAGGCAGCAGTACAAGAACATAAGTAGACGACTGGATTAATCTTCAGACCCACCATGTCGGAAGATGAAACTCACCAAACCTGGCCACCCACCACCAAATCCAGGCCCTGGGGATTTTCTGGCTTGAGCTCAAGCTTCAGCACTGACTAATGACTCTTTCCAATAGCCACTCCAAGTCCTGGAACTGTTAGATTTCTTCCCCTGTGGCTCAGCACCCTACTGAGCATAGTGAACTTGGTGAACATGATGTCCTCCAAGGTATCAATTAAGAGGGAGATTTTTGACAAGCTGGGAGAGGCTGGACTGCTTTTGTATTTCTATTCCTGCAAATTTCTAATCACAGAGCATCAAACCTAATTTTGGACCTGTTCCACCCAAACTAAATGTTTAGCTTGACCTGTTTACTCTGTGGCACTGAGGAAAACTGTCCATTTGTTCCTTTCCCTAGGTCTCCCACCTCCATGGAACTTTGGATATCCTCAATTATGCCACATGGTGGGTTCATTTAGGACTGTTGACTCTAAGGAAATAAAAATTTGCTTTGTTTCCTTTACTTCCCACTTCTAATGGGAAGTAAAGTAACGTCCTTGCTTGTGTAATTGGATGTCCTGGCTGTCGCAGATGAGAGCAGGCAAATGCCAGCCTCCTTCCTTCCAGGGGCTCCTTGGGAACAGGTCAGCATAATGGGGAGTGCAAGTGTTAGATTCCCTGGACCTCAGAGGCCTCGAGTAAAGACTACTTTTGCATTTCCATGATGTTCTGAGGTTGTATTTATTAGTAATCACATCATGTTTGGGTCATACTGAGAACTGGTTTTCCCTGATTTGAGTACCAAGCCCTAGAAATGGAGCATTTGAGGGTGGCTTTTGCCTGGATTAGGAAGGAACATAAGCAGCTTCCTTGCTTGCTTTTAGAAGAGGGAGGTTAGAACATATCTCAGTGTTATATGCTCTCGCTCATTTGGTATGTGGTCATGGAGCAACTGTCCTGACACCAGGAACCCATAGTTGGGGAGCTTCCAAGAATAATGGGGAGCTTTAAGATAAAGAGGTGCTAGCAAAATATAATCTGTGTGTTCTTTGACCACTGATCACTGGAGTCCTGGTCATGTCTTAGGAACATTCATTGACATACTGGAGTGATGGTGAAATCTTTAGCACTTTCAGTGATAACAGCCTGGTGTGGCACGTGTGCCATAGGTTCACCACTACTGACATACTGTGGTGTTCTTGCTGGGCCTCTAGAGGCAGACTGGCTAAGGCTTTGGCCCACTTTTATCCTATGAATTATATTTATGAATTTTTCTCTTTGTCTTCCTATATATCACTACTATAATTAGCAGCTCCTGATCATAATTCACTTGAATCTGCAGGACCTCTGGGATGTTAGAAACATAGCAATTATTGAAAGAGGGAGATCATTAAAATTCACTCAAGGAAATAAAGGAATAATCATGAACACATTTTCTTAGGTGGCCTAAAACTTGTCATGTTATCTAATTGCCTCTGTTACAGTTGGGGTCAGAGTAGAATCTCATGTAGTTACTTATCACCCACTTTGAAAATCTTTTCCTTGCCTTTATTGTGTATTCTTCCCAAATATTAAGGATCTGCCAGTACTGATTTATGTCCCAGGACCAAGGAGAAGTGTATGAAAAACATTACTTTTGGAAGTCTCAAGTATATCCAAATCATTCTTTTAGCTTAAAGTCATGATGACTGCCAGTAAATCTCTGCAGAGCTTTCATCTGTTATCACATGTTGTCACTTAGGTGTGAGCTAGTGTTGCTGACAGGTGTCGGTTGTACTCCAGAGTTTGTGCTTTCTCCTATAGTAGAGAATTGCTGCTGGAAAGTGGCTGTTTGCATTTCCCAGGTGTTCCTGCACTTATCTGGGGCTACAGGACTGGCTTCTGACCAGTGAAAAATGGATGGGAATGATGTAAGCTGCCTTCAGCATAACTTATGACAATCTGTTATTATCTGCTTGCCCTCCTCCTCTACCTGCTGGCTGTCTGTCCACACTCAGAATCTCCTTGAAAGTCAAAGGCTAAATACAGCAGTCTAGGCCCTGAACAACTATGTGAAGCTGATCCTTCTACCCCTACCCTTTGCCGTATTTGGGTGGCTTCTGTGTCAAGTCACAAGAAAGTGAGTTTTTCCTGTGACCACAGTATTGCACTAATAAAATGGACAGACAGTCTTAGGCCTTTTAGGACCATATTCAAAGGATTCCCTTTGTGCTTAGGTGAAGGTGTGGTGTTGCTGTGCAGTTTTGATTTTTTAGTCTCTTTTTCCTAAATATTTGTAACTCTTAGACTTGTCAAACATATAATCTGGCATCCCCTTATTTCATGCTGGCACTGAGCTCACTGTGTTCCCCAGGCAAGCCTTGAACTCAGCAATCCTCCTGCCTCTGCTTCCCAAGTGCTGGGATTACAGGCATAAGCCACCATACCTGGCATCGTGGTGTGTGGTACTGATTGCTGGTGGGTGTGAGTCACCATGCTTGGTCTTGTTGTATGTGATTACTGGGGACTGAACCAGGGGCCTTCTGCTTACTAGGCAGGTGCCGGAACCATTGAGCTAAATCTCTGGCCCATGGTCCTCACTTTTATGAGAAAGTGGGACACACCCTGTTAGTAAAGACCAGGCCTTGGTCATTAAGGTCTGCTGCGTGCTCGTCTTTCCTTTCTTCCCACCTTCTCCACCCTATGTTGAGAGCCAAATGATTTAGGGATACCAGGTTTAACTTCTTAGTGAAACGACATCTTACAAGGCATTCTTTAATTTGAAACTTTGAGCAGCAGTGGGGGACCTGATGTTGCTGGCCTGCTGGGGAGGAAAAATATAAAGTTCCTCCTTAGTGAGAGGAGGGAAGGGCCTCGGTGAGACAGGCTTCTCTCCTGTCTCAGGAACCTGCTATCAGAAGTGCAGGTCCTTAGTGTGGCCCAGGCCAGTTGAACGAGGATCTGAGGGAGGCCTGTGTTTTTAAAGAAAACACACTGGGTAATTTTTACTCCCCTAAGATTACAAACATCAGCTTATGTTACAGTGGGGTCATGAGTCAAACAAGCTTCTCATTTGGCTCCAGAGTGGCTTCTGGGCTGGGGGCAACTCTCCCCAATTGCAACCTAGTGAGATTTGGGAGATTCTTGTTTTCTGGTAAGTGAGTGAAACTGAAGTCAGCCTCTGCATCTGGTGCTCAATCAAGAAGTGGCCGTCTGCTCAAGTGCAAAAGTCAGAATGAGCCATCATGGGTATGTTTACAAGTGCTGGCAGGTGTGCTCAGGCAGTCTCCATCACCTGCACCCTGTGTTCATGGGCCAACCCTGGGCCTGCTCTTGAGTCATACTGTGTTAATTGTACAGTCCTCACTGCTTGCTGGGGTTCCCATGGCTGCCATGGCAGGGACCACAGGTGCGAATGTGTAGAACAGTGGGGATTTATCATCATGGTTAGTATCACTGAGATCAGGGTGTGGGTGGGGTCATGTGCCCTCTGCAGGCTCTAGGGACCTATCTGTCTATCTTTCTCCTCTTCCTTCTCTTCTTCCTCTTCTCCTCCTTCCCCTTCTCTTTCTCTTTTTCCTTCTCCTTGTCCTCCCCCCTTCCTTCTTTTGACAGTGTTTCACTCTGTAGCTCAGGCTGGCCTTGATGTTCAAGTGACCCTCCTGCCTCAGACTCCCCAGTGTGGGACTTGGCAGTCATGTGTCACCGTGTCCAGCTCCGGGCATCGCTGGGCTTGAGACTGCAGAGCATGGCTCTCTAGCTTAATCTTTGTGGGCCTCACGTCTTTCCCCTGTTGGTCTCTCTCCTTTGTGTATCTCTTAGGGAACTTGTCATTGGACTAAAGACCGATTTGGATGATCCAGGGTGATCTTAAGGTGATTTACTCAATTACTGTGGCAAGCACACCTCACTCTCCACATAAGGTCATAGTGACAGGTTCAGAGGAGGTCACAGCTCAGCTCACTGTGCTACTTCGCTTGAACCTGGAAGCAAACTGTAATAGAAAATGTCATTACAGAGTTAACCCTGTTTTTCTGTGCCAAGATATTTGTGGAGGCTTTCATCAAGAATGACTAAGGCAGCACTTAGTGATGTCCTTGGTCTGGTCTGTCTGATTTTTTGACCCTCCTATCTGGTTCTGTATCATTCTCCACAGTGACTCCCTGTGTCCACACTCTGCTGACTGCACATCACACCGCTTTTTTTTTTTTTTCTGAGACAGGGTCTCGCTTTGTAGTTCAGGCTGGCCCTGAGCTCACTATGGTGCCCAGGCAAGCCGCCGTGAACTCAGCAATCCTCCTGTCTCTGCCTCCTGAGTGCTGGGACTACAGGCGTGAGCCACCATGTCCGGCATTGTGGTATGCGGTGTTGATTGTTGGTGGGTGTGAGTCTCCATGCCCAGCATTATATGTGGTTACCAGGGATCGAACTCAGGACCTTGCGCTTGCGAGGCAGGTGCCAGAACCACTGAGCTAACCCTCCGGCCCAACATACTGCTTTTATTGCTTTTGGTGGAATGACACTTGGGCAATCAGACCTCAGTCCTCCAAAGAGTCCTCAGTTTCTCTTTGCTTAAAGTTTGTTGGAAAGTATGTGTCTGTTATGAGGGCTGTCTCTGTTGCTCCTTGCTGTCATAGATAGGAACAGAAATGCAGACACATCAACTCTGTATTATTCCTTCAGTATGGCATCATGTTACCTTAATGCTTTCTGGAAGGTGCCTCCTGCTTTTAAATGTCTCTAAAATTGGGCTGCCTTTGGTGAGGTAGATTAATGAATGTCTATGGGAAGTCTTGAGTGGCTTTCTCTCATTTTTCAGAAGCAGCTCTCCTGTCCTTTGAGATGTGACTCTGAGTTGCTCCTTGTCCACTGATGGCATGATTCTATTTACTGGGATTTCACTGTTGAACCATTTCTTGCCTTTGCACTGTGAATACAGGCAGCACTTTTAATTGACCCACCTAATTTTTCTGAGGGGTATACGTAGCTTTCTCTCAGAAAGGTCTGCCTTAATCTTGGATGGATTCAACTGAGTTAGAAAAAAATCCCTAGAAGAATGGTGTGATTTTCTTCTCTTTGTCATTTCCAGTTGAGACTAAACAGTGTAAATGAAGTCCAGTGTCCATAACCATACCAATGATAACCATGAAAGTGAGATATATTTTCTTTAATTTCTACAGGAAGAATTTGTTTCATTTCAAAGTATGAAAATGACAATAATTGTATATCACCTAACAGTATAGGTCAACATACCACATCACCTTGGAGAATTCCAACTGAGTAACTAGCCAAGCCAGAAATAGGTGCAGGCGCTTTAAGATTCCCTGTGGACTGGATCTTAATTAGGCTTGAGGAGCTGTCTCAGTACTAGGCACTTTCTAGAGAGGCGTTTTAACAGAAAGAGCCCTATTAGAGATACCTTTCAGTATTTTAGGCCTACAAGTTGTAGTTTGGCCAATTTCAAGGGGTGATTCAATTATTATTATTCCAGATTGTATTACAACTGAGTTGGATGAGCAGATGCTATCCTGAACCCATGCTTATTTAGTCAGGTGATAGTTTATCATTGGAAAACCTACAAAAGCAGATGCCAGTAGATTTGGATCATTGAATTGAAAAAGCCAAGGCAGACAGACAGAGGCCCATAGAACTGTGTCCTATGTGTTTCAAAACAAACTGGATGAACAGCAGTTTAAAAACGAAAAGTGCTAAAATCAATATTTAAGAGGTTCATTTAACTGTAACAAAAACACCTTAGCAACAAAATTTTTTCTTTAAACATAGTGCTTTGCAAAGAAAATGAGGCTCCCTGAACTGGGATTGGCTGCTCGATGCAGTGAACCTGTGGAAAAGAACTCGATGCTCCATTGAACTGGAAGCAAATTATGTTGCCAGGGAAACAGTCCCTTTGCGCTTCTCAGGTGAAAGCATGTTTGATCTTTAAAACAACAAAAACTGAGGTTTACACAGGGAATGTTATCACCCCAGAAGCATGGTTATGAGGGAAACAAGTATATTATTGCTGCAATTTACTAAATGATTGGAAACAGACAGTTGCTTGGAAGATTTTTCATATGTACCTTACAAAGGATGCTGGCAAAAATTCAACTGCGAATTCATTAATGTCATGTATAATAATGGAACTGATATGTCTTCAAGCTCTAATAGCATCTTAAAACTAATTTTGATCAGCCAGCTAATGATGGTGTTACTTCTCTGGGTACATGTTCCATGCTTGGAGACCAAGGATTTATCAAACCTTTCTTCTAATTTGAAAAGCCTCTTCTAAGCACTGCAAAACAGAATTATGCATGAAAAAGGGGACTATGTGCTGTCCTTTAGCCCTGGAGGACAGGGTAGGATTGCTCTCTCATTTTCATTTTGCTGACAGCTGTCTCATTGATGCCATCTCACACAAGTGTGAGATTTTTTTTTTGTAGTGAAGACAAAACAGTCATTTTTTGGGTGTGATTTGAAAAGAGTCAGTCAGTTTGCACTACTCTGGGTTTGGGAGCTCTTTAAATTATTGAGGTAGGACAAGGTTTACAGCCTTTATGCTTGCTGTCTAGCAAAGAGTGTTGAATAATGGACTACATTTTTAATCAAAGACTTCCTTTTACTCCAGTCCTTTATTTCCCTGTGGGCTTAACCTGATTTACTATGCTGAGTGCTCTATGAGGGGGAGTCTGTGTAACCTTGGTTTTCTCTTGAGAGAAGACACACACTGAGTCAGGACGCAGCTTGAAAAACGTCCAGTAGTTTTGATGCTCAGAATGCTTGGGTTTTCAGATGCCACTTATTTATCCATCTATTCATCTCTTTAATAAGTACCTTTTCCTTTAGTATACAAAGCAGTAGAGACCTGCAAAGATGAATAAGACCTACTTGCTATATTTACAAAGACCTCTTGATAGGGAAAGACAGACACAGCACGAACTAAAGCTACAATAGAGCTCCTGACATAGTGTGTGGGATGGTAGGAAGTTGAGAAATACTTGACAAATGAATGAACATATAAAGATGTAAAGTACAATAGGAACGTGAGGTAGTGAGGGATGAATTTTTTTAGGGAATCTGAAGTCTCAGTCTTCCTCTCATCTTAACCTTGGTTCACTTGGCATTTAAGAATCTGGCTTTCTTCACATCTAATCTGTGGACAGTGTAAATCTATCATTATCAACTTGGCTTGGGATAATTTATTTCTTAGTATTTGTCTCATGAACATACACTGTATAGTTGTTTACTATCTTGCCTGTGCTTATGTCTACAATGTCAGCTTGTAAGTATAGGGATCTTGTCTGGCTTGATGGTAGGTTTAGCATAGAAATCATGTTCACCAAATATATTTGTTGAGAGGATGTGTTTATAATGGGTTTTGAGAATACAGCTTGCCACCATGCAAACATGAGAACTTACTATATATTTTATTCTACATTTGAAAAGGTTAGTGAACTGGCCAAACATTTAAAAAAATTTTCTTCTTACACTATTTAAGACTGTCTTTAAGAGATAAATTCATGTAATATAAGGCACTAAAAGCAAGGTGATGTGGTATGTTGACCTATACTGTTAGGTGATATACAATTGTTGTCATTTTCATACTTTGAAATGAAACAACTTCTTCCTGTAGAAATTAAAGAAAATATACCTCACTTTCATGGTTATCATTGGTATGGTTATGGACTTTGGACTTCATTTACACTGTTTAGTCTAAACTGGAAATGACAAAGAGAAGAAAATCACACCATTCTTCTAGGGATTTTTTTCTAACTTTCTTTCCACAAAGGAAGATTGGCAATAAAGCTGGATGGAAGAGCTTATATCTACCTATTGAAAATATACCATTGTTATGGTTTATATCTGGATGTCCCCACCAATTTTATGTATTTAAATGTGAGGCTTTTGGGAGTGGCTGGATTAGTGGTATGATACTGCATTAGTCCACTGATAGGGTTGGTGGAGTTCTGGGTGTGGATGAGGGATTTACTGAAGAGTGAAGCCCCACCACATATGTGGGTGGCACCAACCAATAAGCTTGTAGCCTGGATGGAATGAAGAAGGAAAAAGAAGAAGGAAGGCTGCTTCTTCCTGTTTGCCCTATGATGACTGTTTCTCCTCTCCTGTGCTTCTCTGCCATGCCATCCTGCCTTGGAGCCATATAGCTATGGACTAAAACCTCTGCAAACTGTGAGCCAAAATAAACCTCTTCTCCTTTAACTTGGGGGATCAGGAATTTTGTCCCAGCAATGAGGAAAGCAACCAAGACACGAGGCAAACTGGACCTTGATGAAAGTAGTTCCTGTTCTGCCTGCAAACTTTCTTACTCCAGTGAAAAGGAAAATAAGCTACCCGCAATTAGAGAATTTCCAGATTTACTGGCAAATCTAATATTTTGAGGCAGGTCTTGGAGAAATCAGGTCACATCTCTTTAGCATGCAAATGGATGAAATCCTAGGGAATCCCTGAGGATAGCCTCTCCTGTTTTTCCTATTTTTGGAGCCCTTTAAAAGAAAGTTTAAAAAACTGAGACATGATAGTTGTGCTCTTAGAAATCAAGACCATTAACTTTTTCAAAACAGGAGAAGCAGTTAAAATCTGTTAACCTGAGAGCATTAATTCTTTGTAATGTTTGCTTGTGTCATTTCAGAGATGGGGAAGTCTTGTGACATTTATTTATTTATTTATTTATTTATTTATTTATTTATTTATAAATTGAATTCTTTATTGGTACATTGTATATACACATCATGATCACGCTCATATTGAGAATTTATACCAGTATATGACATGACTTAATTCTCATTTTTTTCCATTCCCCTACCCACCCTACAACCACCACCCCCATACATATGCTTTGTTTCATTTTTTAACATCACATTTTTTTCTTTCCCCATGTTACTTACCTCTACCCTTTTTTCTTTAAATATTTTTTATTTCATGATATCTATCATACATTCTAGAACTTATTTATATCTTCATATTCTCATGCCAGAGAAAAGACATGGTATTTACACATCTGTGACCTATTTATTTCACTTATGAGTATGCCCTCAAGGTACATCCATTGGAGTATAAATGACTCAAATTTATCATTCTTTAAGGCACAGTAACTCCACTTTATAAAAAAACATATATTCTTTATCCAGTCTGGAGTTGATGGGCATTTGGGTTATTTCCAAGATTGAGCCATTACAAACTATTACAAACTTTTATGAACATGGGTGCACATATGTAATTATGATACAAATCTTTTAATTCTTTCATGTATATCCCTACCAGGGGAATAGAAGGGTCAAGTGGGTCTAAACTTAGTTTTCTGAGGTCTCTACACAGTGATCTCCACAATGGTTGCATGAATCTACATTCATACCAACAGTGGAGAAGGGTTTCTTCCTCCACAGAGCCTCACCAGCATTTGTTGCTAGTTAATTTTGCAATAGCAGCCATTCTTTTTTAGCATCTTTGACTTTTTGAATCATTCTCAGGCTCTATTGCATTAATTTCTTTTTAAAGTTGTAATATTTATTGTTACATTATATATACACATCACAAACATACTCAACACTGAGAATTTGTACCAGTGTATAACATGACATTTCTCATTTTCCCCTTCTCCTACCCACCCTACAACCCCCACCCCCTATATACATAGCTTTGTTTCCTTTTTTTTTTTTTTTTGCTTTTGAGACAGGGTCTCACTTTGTAGTTCAGGCTGGCCCTGAGCTCACTATGGTGCCCAGGCAAGCCGCCGCGAACTCAGCAATCCTCCTGTCTCTGCCTCCCGAGTGCTGGGATTACAGGCGTGAGCCACCACGTCCGGCATTGTGGTATGCGGTGTTGATTGCTGGTGGGTGTGTCTCCATGCCCAGCATTGTATGTGGTCACCGGGGATCGAATTCAGGACCTTGCGCTTGCGAGGCAGGCGCCGGGACCACTGAGCTAACCCTCCGGCCCTGTTTCCTTTTTTTACCATCACATTTTCCCCTCATTACTTATCCCTGGACCCTATTTCCCTTTGAATATTTACTATTTCACAACATCTATCATGCATTCTAGAACTCATTTATGTCTTCAGTTTATCATACCAGAGAAAAGATACCATGTTTGCACATCTGTGTCCTATTTATTTCACTTACAAATATGTCCTTAAGGTTTGTTCATTGGAGTATAAATGACTCAAAATTATCATTTTAATGGCAGAGTAATACTATATTTTATAAAAAAAATAACATTTTCTTTATGCTGTCTAGAGTTGATGGGCATTTGGGTTGTTGCAAGATTTAGTTATCATGAGCTGAGCTGCTATAAACATGGGTGCACATATGTCACTGTGATATGAATCTTGTAATTCTTCCATGTATATCCCCAGCAGGGGAATAGCAGGGCCAAATGGGCCCTCTAATCCTAGTTTTTTGAGGAATCTCCATGGTGATTTCCATAGTGGTTGTACCAGTCTACATTTTCACTAACAGTGAAGAAGGGTTCCTTTTCTCCACAGCCTCACCAACATGTGTTGCTGGCTAATTTCTAAATAGCAGCTATTTGTGGAGTGAGATGAAATTTTAGTGCTGTTTTCATCTGCATCTCTTGAATGATAAGTGACGTTTGAGCATTTCTTCATATGCTTCTTGGTTGCTTTTACATCTTCCTCTGAAAAGTGTCTGGGATTTCAGATACCCATTTTTGAATTGAGTCTTTAAATTTGAGGGAGCTGATTTTTAAAGCTCTTTATATATTCTAGATAGTAGCCCTTTGTGAAAGAAACAGCTGGTATTTTTTTTCCCCATATTGTTGGTTGTCTTTTCTGCCAGTGGTTTCTTTTGCTGTGAAGCTTTTTAATAAAATGAAATCCCATATGTTGATTTCTTCTACTAGTTCTCATACTCTCAAGGTTTTTTTTTTTTCATGAAGACTTTCCCTAAGCCAGTGTCTCCAAGAGTTTTATCTAACCTGTTTTGCAGCAGGTTTAGAGTTTCTGCTTTAATATTTAGGTCTCTAATCTACTTTGATTTTGGTTTAGTGCACAGTGAATGAGGTAGATCTAGCTTCAGTCTTTAGCAGGTTAAAGCCCAGTTTTTCCAGCACCATTTGTTAAAGAGGCTATCTTTTCTCCATTGAGGATGTTTTCTCCATTGAGGATGTTTGGCTTCGTCGTCAATGAGGCAGCTTAGTGTATCTGGAGTTATTTCTGGATCTTCTAATCTGTTCCACTGATCTTCAGGTCTGTTACTTTGCCAGTACCATGCCATTTTTATCACAGTTGACTTTGTAGTGACTTTCCAATTGGGGATCATGATGCCCCCTTTGTCTTTGTTTCCTAGAATTGCTTTTGATCTTCTAGTTCTCTTGAGTTTCCATATGAATTTTTGGGTGCTTTTCTCTAGATCTGTGAAATATGCTATAGGGATTTGAATTGGGATTGCACTGAATCTATGCAATAGTTGTGGGAGTCTAAATATTTTGACTATGTTGGTTCTTCATACCTATGAACATGGGATGTCTTTGCATTTTCTCATATTCTTTTAGTCTGCTTTTTCAGAGTGTTGTAGTTTTTAAAGTTGAGGCCTTTCATATCCTTTGTCAGATTGATTCCTAGATATTGCATTCTTTTTGGTACTGTTGTAAAAGAAACTGACTGCCCAATCTATCACTCAAAAAGTTATTTGTGTATAAAAATGCTATTGATTTTTGAGTATTGACTTTGTAACCAACTGTGCTACTAAATTTGGTGATTAGGTCTAGCAGTTGTTTGGTGGAGTTTTTAGGGTCTTCTAGGTAGAGTATCATGTCATCAGCAAATAATGACAGTTTAACTTCTTCCTTTCCTATCTTTATTCCCCTTATTTCTTTCTCTTGTCTAATTGCTATGGCTAATGTTTCCAGCACTATATCAAATAGAAGAGATGATAGTGGGCATCCTTGTCTTGTTACTGATCTTAGTGTGAGTAGTTTCAGTTTTTGACCATTTAGGATGATGCTGGCTGTTGGTTTCTCATAAATAGCTTTTATTAGGTTGACATAAAGTCCATCTATTCTGATTTTCTATAGGGTTTTGATTATGAGTGGATGTTGGATTTTGTCAAATGCTTTCTCTGCATCTATTGAGATGACCACATGGTTTTTGTCCTTGAATCTGTTAATATAGTGAATAATGTTTATTGATTTATGTATGTTGAACCATCCTTGCATCCCTGGCAGGAATTCAGCTTGGTCAGGCTATATAATCTTCTTGATAATTGTTTGTATTCTGTTTGCCAGTATCTTGTTGAGAATTTTTGCATCATGTTCATCAGGGAGATTGGCCTGTAGTTCTCATTTTTGGTTGCGTCTTTTTTCCCTTTTGGAATCAAGGTAATGGTTGCTCTAGGGAATGAAGTTTGGAGTACTGCTTCCCTTTCAACTTCGTTAAGAGTTTGAGAAGTAATGGCATTAATTCTTCTTTGAAAGCTTTGTAGAATTCAGTGGTAAAACCATCAGGATGAGGGCTTTTCTTTGTTGGTAGGTTGTTTCATTATATTTTCAATTTCACAGATTGATATTGGGCTGTTTAACTTTTTTATATCCTCTTTGTTTAACTTTGGAAGTTCATATGTGTCTAGGAATTATCCATTTCCTCTGTGTTTTCCATCTTATTGGAGTACAAATTTTCAAAGGAGGTGTTTATTATCCTCTGGACTTCCACTGGATCTGTGGTGATTTCCCCCCTTTCCTTCCTAATAGCATGGATTTGAGCCTTTTCCTTCCTTTGTTTGATAAGGTTGGCTAAGGGTCTGTCAATTTTGTTTTTTCTTTTTGAAGAACCAACTCTTTGATTCGTTGATTTTTTTGGTATCATATTTAGTCTCCATTGCATTAATTTCTGCTCTGATCCTTACAGTTTCCTCCCTAGTATGAGTTTTGGGTTTGTTTTGCTCCTCTTTTTCTAGTAGCCAGAGGTTCAGCATTATGTTGTTTATTTGAACTTGCTCTATTTTTCCTGGTGTAGGCATTCACTGCTATGAATTTCAGAGTTGCTTTCATTGTTTCCCATAAATTCCTGTAAGATGTACTGGGGATATCATTTAATTGTAAAAACTATTTGATTTCTTCCTTAATATCTGCTGTGACCCATTGGTTGGTCAGCAGAGTGTTGTTGAATTTCCATTTGTTTCTGAGGGTCTTGGAATTTCTTTTGCTATTTAGCTCCAATTTCAAGGTACTATGGTCTGACAGTACATAGGAGATAACTTCAATTCCTTTGCACTTACTTAAACCTGTTCTATGAACTAGTGTGTGATCTCTTAAAGAATGACCCATGGGCAGCTGGGAAGAATGTATATTCTGACTTTGTTGGGTAAAATACTCTGTAGTATCTATTAAGTCCATTTGTTCAAAGGTTTGGTTCAGTTCAAGTATTTCATTATTTGCTTTTTGTCCAGTTGATCTGTCTAGTTGTGACAACAGGGTATTAAAGTCCCTTACTACTATTGTATTAGTGCTCATCAGGGTTTTCATATCCATTAATATTTGTTTTATATAGTTGGGTGCACTGGAATTTGGTGTGCATATACTTATGAATGTCATCTCTTTCTTTTGGATTTTTCCCTTTACAAGGATGTGATGTCCTTTTTTGCCTCTTTTAATCAGTTTTGGTTTAAAATCTATTTTGTCTGCAAACAAGATAGCCACTCCTTTTTTTTTTTTTTTTTGCAGTTTCCTGTCACATAGAGAATTGTTTTCCATTCCTCTACTTTCTTTCTGAATTAGACATGCTTCTTGTATGGCTTATATTGTAGGATCTTGTTTCTTAATCCATTCTGCCAGTCTGTGTCTTTTAATTGGCACATTGAAACCATTGACATTAATGGTTATGACTGATATGGACTGATTTAGAGCTGTCATTATGTTTTACTGTTCTTGGCTCTTTTATTCTTTGCTTTTGCTCCTTCTCATTCAGTTTCTTGCCTTGTCCAAATGATTCACTCTGCTGGTTCTTGTGAATTTGTGACCTGGGTTGTTTTTTTCCAGGATATTCTTTTTTTTTTTTTTTTTTTTTTTTTTTTTTTTTTTTTTTTTTTTTTTTTTTTTTTGAGACAGGGTCTTGCTTTGTAGTTCATGCTGGCCCTGAGCTCACTATATACCCCAGGCAAGCCTCAAACTCAGCAGTCCTCCTGCCTCTGCCTTCTGACTGCTGGGATAATAGGTTTGAGCCACCACACCCAGCATTGTGGTATGTGGTACTGATTGCAAGCCAAGTATTGTTGTATGTGGTTACTGGGGATCAAACCAGGGACATTGTGCTTGCCAGGCAGGTGCTGGAACCACTGAGCTAAATCTTGACCCTCCAGGATATTCTTTAGAATTTTTTGCAGTGCATGTTTTGTATTTGTGAAGTTTTTCAGGTGTTCTTTGTCATGGAAATATCTTATTTC
>PVIC010042773.1:0-15671 GCA_004025085.1 Thryonomys swinderianus
AAAAAAAAAAAAAAAAAAAAAAAAAAAAAAATTGGGGGGCCCGAGGGTTAGCTCAGTCGTTCCAGCGCCTGCCTCACAAGCGCAAGGTCCTGAGTTCGATCCCCGGTAACCACATACAATGTTGGGCGTGGAGACTCACGCCCACCAACAATCAACAACACCCACCAACAATCAACACCGCATATCACAGTGCCAGGTGTGGTGGCTCACGCCTGTAATCCCAGCACTTGGGAGACAGAGACAGGAGGATTGCTGAGTTCAAGGCTTGCCTGGGCTACATAGTGAGCTCAGTGCCAGCCTGAACTACAAAGCGAGACGCTGTCTCAAAAAAAAAAAAAAAATTTCCTTTTAAATTCAAAATGAGTTTTAATCCCAGCACTCAAGGCTGGGTAGAAAGACTGAATTAAAGATCAGCCTGGGATTAGTGAATTCAAGGCCAGCCTGTACATAGTGAGACCTTGCCTCAATAAGTTATTTAATTAGTTAATTAATTAAAATTATTTTACAAAATTTAAAAGTTGAAGGCATATATTTGTCTGTTTTTGTTTTAACAGAGCTGGGGATCTAACCTAGGGCATTGTAAATGTCAGAAAAGCATTCTGCCACTGAGCTATATCCTCAGCCAGTTATGGCTTTTTATGCAATTTTTAGAAGGAAAAAAATAGGTTGTGGGGCTGGAGATTTAGCTCAGTGGTTCTGGCGTCTACCTCCAAGCACAAGGTCCTGAGTTTGATCAGGTAACCACATACAATGCTGGGCGTGGTGGCTCACACCCACTGGCAATCAATACCACATACTACAGTGCCGGGCGTGGTGGCTCACGCCTGTAATCCCAGCACTTGGGAGGCAGAGGCAGGAGGATTGCTGAGTTCTAGGCTTGCCCAGGCTCCATAGTGAGTTCAGGGCCAGCCTGAACTATAAAGCGAGACCCTGTCTCAAAAAATAAATAGATAAATAAATAAGGTTGTGCTAGGGATTTAGCATTCAAGTGGTACCACTACTACTTTGGAAGGGCCTGAGTTCAATTCCCAGTACCACCATAAATAAATAAATAAATAAATTGGCTGTGCCAAGTGATTTTCTACAGGTCAAGATACTCTTAGTCACCAAGATATCCTGTCAAATTTAGGGCAAAACTGAAGAAGATTCACAGAGCTAACACTACCCAACAGGAGGCTCAGAATAAATATCACCTTTGATTGAGGACCTAAGAGTTTTATTAATGAGCTATGCCAGAAAAATTGTCCGAACTGGCATTTGAACAGAGATCCAAGGGAAATGTCCTAGCTTACCAAAGAAGTGATTAGCATTGGGGAGACACTGCTGAGAATGTTACACCTGATCCAGAGTAATGCAAAACTGGAATTGTAACCGATTAGAACAAAGGATCTTGTACATGTCTATACACATATTGTATATTCTAAAGATGACAGACTTTTCTACTTTGGAATTTCTCAGTTCCATGTTGCAGTATGGTGACCTACTAATTCCTATATTCTATGCAAATTTATAAAGTACAATATCTATCACATCCAACTATTTAAAAATGAGAATGACTTAAACAATTAAATATTATTACTGCCACCCCTGGTTTTCTACCCTACAATCACTAAAAACCTTTTTGGGGGTAATGGCTGGATATCAAACATTAGGACACTTCACAGTGAACTAACTACATCTCCACCCAATCCCCCTTTTTACATTTTAAGACAGGATCTTTTTTTTTTTTAAGAGTAAGAAAATTTAATGGGAAATACAAATACCCCGAGAGACAGGGGGAGTCCTGAAAGGGTTGCCTTTAAAACAGGATCCTGCTGGGGTGGAGACTTTGTTAAGTGGCTCCCTGCCTTCCTGGCAAGCACAAGATCCTGCATTCAATTCCTAGTACCAGGGGGAAAAAAGACAAGATCTTGCTAAATTGCCCAGATTTCTGTCCTCCTGCCTTAGCCTGGATGTTGGGATAATATGTGTGAATCTCTATGCCCTGCTAAAAACACTTTTATATTAACATTAATGAAAGAAGAAAGCACTGAGGCTTTTTTTTACCAAGTTACCAAAGAGTACAAAATGTGTTGAAGGGGCTGGGGATGCAGCTCATCAGCACAGCACCTGCCTGGCAAGCTCAAAGCCCTGAGTTCGACTTAAGAGTACCCACCCCAGGGCCGGAGGGTTAGCTCAGTGGTTCCGGCGCCTGCCTTGCAAGCGCAAGGACCTGAGATCGATCCCCGGTAACCACATATAATGCTGGGCGTGGTGGCTCACACCTGTAATCCCAGCACTCGGGAGGCAGAGACAGGAGGATTGCTGAGTTCACGGCGGCTTGCCTGGGCACCATAGTGAGCTCAGGGCCGGCCTGAACTACAAAGCGAGACCCTGTCTCCAAAAAAAAAAAAAAGAGTACCCACCCCAAAAAATGTGTTGAGGACTACACAGCAAAAGGAGAATGAATTATCAAGTAGGAGTTCACGAGTAAAAGCCAAGTGTTGTGGCCCATGCCTACCAGCACTCTGAGAGGCTTAGAAGGATCACAAATTCAAGTTTACCCTGTGCAACATGGCAACTTAGAAAGACACTGTCTCAAAAAATAAAACAGGCTAGGGCCGGAGTGTTAGCTCAGTGGTTCCAGCGCCTGTCTCACAAGCGCAAGGTCCTGAGTTCAATCCCCGGAAACCACATGCAATGCTAGGCATGGAGACTCACACCCACCAGCAATCAATACCACATACCACAATGCCGGGCTTGGGGGCTCACACCTGTCATCCCAGCACTCTGGAGGCAGAAACAGGAGGATTGCTGAGTTTGAGGCTTGCCTAGGCTACACAGTGAGCTCAGAGCCAGCCTGAACTACAAAGCGAGACCCTGTCTGAAAAAAAATAAAAAAATAAAATAAAACAGGATAAGGATGTAGCCCAGTGTTATCCTTAGTTTCAAACCCTTGTACTCCTCAAACAAAGAGAAAAAAAGTTTATGGGTAGTTTTCAAAAACAGAAATGTAACATAAGTAAGGCAAGATAAATTACAAAAATGTTTTAACTAATCAAATGTATCTCTAAAAAAAGTTATCTCACCAGATGTGGTGGCTCACACCTGTCATCCCAGCACTTAGGAAGCAGAAGCAGCAGGACTGCTGAGTTGGAGGCTTGCCTGGCCTACATAGTGAATTCAGGGCCAGCCTGAACTACAAAGCGAGACCCTATCTCAAAAAATAAAAAAGAGTCAAGAGATTTAGCTCAGTGATTCTGGCACCTGCCTAGCAAGTGCAAGGTCCCTGGTTCAATCTCTGGTAACCATATACTGCAGTGCCAGGCATGGTGAGTCACGCCCACCAGCAATCAGTACCACATACCACAATGCTGGGCATGGTGGCTCACCCCTCTAACCCCAGCACTTGAGAGGCAGAGGCAGGAAGATGGCTGAGTTTGAGGTTTTCCTGGGCTACACAGTGAGCTCAGAGCCAGCCTGAACTACAAAGCGAGGCCCTGTCTGATAATTAATTAATTAATTAAAAATTAAAATAAAATAAAAACAAAGGCTATCTCAGATCTAGACACAAGTATAATGTCTTTTTTTTCCTCCTTTGCAGTACTAGAGATTCAACACCAGCCTTTGAGCTTAAAGTATAAGTTATGTACCACTTGAGTTAAATCGTGAGCCAAGTACAATTTCAACTATAGACACAAGTAGATTTCAATTCGTGACAACTGCATAACAAATCACCTAAGAGTCCTATTCAGGTGCACTCTCAACAATATCCAGCAAGAGCTGAGGTCCCAGCCAAGGTTTCTGACAGCAGGACAACAATGCTGTACAGTTGGTGGTGCTGCCAAACTGAGCTTAGAGAAGGGCTGGGCTCCCTAATAAGAATAATGTTTGAATCCCAACTGTACAATTTACTAGCTACACCCTTGAGGCAATTAATCTTTTGCCTTCAATATCCTGTTATGATCACAATAATCTAGAGCCTGTAATCCCAGCCCTCAAGAGACTGAGGCAGGAGGATCACTGCAAGTTTGAGCCTAGACTACAGTGAGACCCAGTCTCAAACAAAACAAAATGCTAATAATTTTACTTATGTCATAGGGGAGTTAGCCCACAAGAAAACACTCAGTTAATGCAGCTGTTGTACTTTTGACCAGTGGCCAAGTACCACCATAGATGAGCTTGTATACATGTTAACTGGTGAACATCTGGATTCAAAGATTAGTAGTTGCTAAGGCCAAGTGCAGTGGCAGATTCCTGTAATCCCAGCAATTCAGGAGGCTAGGACGGAGGATTTCAGTTCAAGGCCACGTGGAGCTACACAGAGTTCCTATCTCAAATCTTTTTAGTCAAAAAATTAAATAGTTGGGCCAGAGGATTAGCTCAGTGGTTCTGGCGCATGCCTCGCAAGCCCAAGGTCCTGAGTTCGATCTGGGTAACCACATACAATGCTGGGTGTAACCACATACAATGCTGGGCGTGGAGACTCTCGCCCTCCAGCCATCAATACCACATACCACAGTGCTGGCCGTGGTGGCCCAGGCCTGTAATCCAAGCACTCGGGAGGCAGAGACAGGAGGATTGCTGAGTTCGAAGCTTGCCTAGGCTACATAGTGAGCTCAGAGCCAGCCCGAACTACAAAGCGAGACCCTGTCTCAAAAAAAAAAAAAAAATTAAATAGTTGGCAACCAGCTGCTTCACAAACAAGTAATGAGACAAAATATGAACTCTGCATGTAGTTATTTTCATCTGTCAACTACCTTGTACACACCATCTGAAAATATATACTTAAGGACAAGGGCATGTGAATATTCGGAAACGGGAAAAAGGAACCCCATGTCTGTCACTCATCATCTCTGTGACTTCAGCCAATTTCTTCAACTCAAAGTGAGGGGATCGTACAAAATTATACAACAAAAGCAGCTTAACTGTGCCAAAAATAAAGCTATCACCTGCCCCCAAAACACCTAAATGACCTCAGCCATGAAGAGAAACTTTCATTTAGCAACGACCACACTATGTGAGGAGTATTTTTGCAAAAAGCAATGACCTTGATTCTTCCTCACCCCTACAAACGATAGACCAAGACCATAAAACCATCTGAGAGGAAAGGAAATGCAAAAGGAATTATTGTCCAATGACAAAAACATCCCAGTTATTAAAAAATATAAATTCTGTTATTTTTTCCACTATAAAGGTAGCAGGATGTTAAGATTTATTTGAATACATGCAGGTTGAGGTAAGCCTGTGGAGCGGGATCCACTTAGCATACAGAGGGCAAGCTGTAGAGAAAACCTCAGAGAAACTGCAAAAACCCTCTCGCAGCTCTACCTTCACTCTGACAGGAGCTAGAACAATCTTTCACCGCTAATTTGGGTCCAAGGCCCCCCTCCCCCCGCCTCCCACGTGTGCCGAGAGCAGCTGTTTCTCCACCAAACAGCTCTGGATTGGGAGCCCGGGAATCCGGGCCTGGTTCAGTATCTGAGTGACCTTGCGTCAGCCCCTTCCCTTCTAGCCCTCAGTTTCTCCAAGCCCATCTAAACAGAGAACTCCCCTTAGGGTTAATTTCTGTAAATAAAAAAGTCACTAGCAGAAAATTTTTTCCTCAGGTTGGTTGGATCACCCACTCGCCAAAACAGGTTTCCACTTGCAGGGAGACCGCGATTTCCTCTGAGTTGCTGTAACGGCGTGGCCTGCAAGCAGTGCGAGTATGTGCAGACGAATGATTCCTATCGGCTCTGTCTGTCACTCCACTTCGGCCCAACCGCTGCTGCCGCGACCGCGCCTCTCCGTGTGGAAGCTCAGGGAGGCCGTACCGGCGCCTACGCGAGGCCCGGGGCTGCGGCCTAGTGGCCAGCGCGGCCCGCCCCCCGCGCTTCCCGCTCTTAGCATGCTTCCTCAACGCCCTTCGGCCTTCGCCTTGGCCACGGCAGCTCTCGGCATGTTGGGCCGGCGACCAGGCTGGCCCTGGGCACTCACCGTAAATGGGCCGGAGGCGCCTGTCGTTAGGGTCCTGCACATGGCCCCGCGTCGCCATGATGACAAGCGCAGAACCGCAGTGCGCTTGCGCTGGGCAGGCCCCCGGGAAGGGGCTGTTAAAGGGCCAGCGTCAATCTCGTTGGTCTATCGCGATAGTCGAGGGTCTGCGACTGAGAACGCCTGCGCAGAAAAAGGATTTCTTCGCCACCTCGCCCCGCACTCATATATATATATATACTCACTTTACTCTGACTTTCGTACTGAGGCCCGGTTCCTGACGTAATGTTGGTGGAGTAAGGGGACTACTGGAGGCAGCCGTTGCTAATGCTTTCCGGAGGACCCACTGAGGAGCAAAAAGAGAAAGGGGAAAAAGCTCTCAGTGAAAGTTAGAGCTCAGAGATAATGACGCTTTCTGGGTAATTTCAGCGCTTATGTGAGGTTGAAGCTAGAGGTTCGCAAGTTCAGATCTAGCCTGGCGATTTAGCAACACATCTCCATTTTTTTTTTTTTTTTTTTTTGAGACTGGGTGTCGCTTTGTAGTTCAGGCTGGCTCTGAGGTCACTATGTAGCTCAGGCAAGCCTGGAACTCAGCAATCCTCCTGCCTCTGCCTTCCGAGTGCTGGGATTACAGGCGTGAGCCACCACACCCGGCATTATAGTATGTGGTACTGATTGCTAGTGGGGGGGAGTCACCATACCAGGTATTGTATGTGGTTTCCAGGGATCGAACCAGGGACCTTGCTCTTGGTAGGCAGGCGCTAGAACCACTGAGCTAAATCTCTGGTTCTCCAAATTTAAAAAAAAAAAAAAAAAAAAAAAAAAAAAAAAAAAAAAAAAAAAGTAAAAGGGTTGGAAATGCAGCCCAGTGTGAAGACTTTGGATTCAATCTCCAGTGTCACAAAAGGGGCCAAGGGTAGGCTAGGCCACCCCTGTTTATATTTTTAACCTTGTCTTGAGGAACCAATTATCCTTGACTTTGATTGCGGAGAAACCAGGAACTCTGAGGAGATTGCCTCCAAGGAAAGAATCTAATTAGTAGTTGAAAACTGCACCCCCCCAAAAGTTGGAGAACTCTCCAACCCTCTCCTGGGGACTCAGCCAACCAAGAGGCATCCTAGACAAATAGTAATCCAGTATGATCCTGGGTACTATGTTGCAGACTTACTAAACGTATGGTATTTTAACATTAAATATTCATAACACCATTAGAGATTTATTATGATTTCCTTTTTTACAGACAAAGTTATTTATACAACATAGTTATTGAGTACCTATAAGTTTAGCACCTTTTTTTGTTTGTTTGTTTTGAGACAGGGTCTCATTTTGTAGTTCAGACTGGCCATGAACTCACTATGTAACGCAGGCTAAGCTGGAACTCACAGCAATCCTCCTGCCTCTGCCTCCCAAGTGCTGGGATTACAGGTGTGAGCCACCACACTAGGCATTGTGGTATGTGGTTACTGGGGATCGAACTCTAGACCTTGCACTTCCCAGGCAGATGCCAGAACCACTGAGCTAAATCCACACCCCTAGCACTTTTTTTTTTTTTAATTTTGTTTGTTTGGGTTTTGGTGGGGTTTTTTTTGTTTTGTTTTGTTTCTTTGAGGCAGGCTCTCACTTTGTAGTTCAGGCTGATCATGAGCTCACTGTGTAGCTCAGGTAAGCCTCGAACTCAGCAGTCCTCCTGCCTCTGCCTCCCGAGTGCTGAGATTACAGGTCTGAGCCACCATGCCCAGCATTTGTGGTAAATGGTACTGATTGCTGGTGAGTGTGAGCCACCAGGCCCAGTATTGTTGTATGAAGTTACCGGGGATTGAACCAAGGACCTTGCACTTGCTAGCCAGATGCCAGAACCACTGAGCTAAATCTCTGGCCCTGGTTTTGGTTTTTTGAAACAAGGTTCTACTACATAGTCCAAGCTAACTTTGAACTCACTGCAATCATCCTGCCTTGGCCTCTCAAGTGCTGGGATTACAGATGTGCACCACCATCCCCAGCCAATGTAGATAGTGTTGCTAAGGTTACTGCTCTCTGAGGTTCTCGAGTGCCCACTACTGCTGACCAGCAGTCAGTAACCTTTCCCATTGTCTTCTGACAGGTTTTCTTCTCAACCCAGCTTAGTGAGCCACAAGGTAGTTGGAAAGCACATAATCCCCAGTAGGGAGGGCCTGGAGGCCCTTTCAGCAGGAAGTTACTATATGAAGACTGATGCTGCTATTGCATTAGCACTCCATA
This sequence comes from Thryonomys swinderianus, assembly GCA_004025085.1. Taxonomy (NCBI): domain Eukaryota; kingdom Metazoa; phylum Chordata; class Mammalia; order Rodentia; family Thryonomyidae; genus Thryonomys; species Thryonomys swinderianus. The sequence continues at coordinate 8,194 of PVIC010042773.1, forward strand.
AAGCATTATGGAGATGTGTTTCTTAGAGGGAAGTGAAGCAGGAGCTTATGGCAGGGCAGGCTGGCTGGGAAAGTGCACATGACCTGCTAATGGTAGAGTTCCATGACACAGGCCCGGAACAGTTCCCAAGCCCTGCATGTGGATTTCTCATGAGAACTCCATCAGTTTTGGTTAGGATGGCCCTGAAAGTCAGTCGCCATTGAGCTCAGGGTACTTTGTCCTTCCGTGGTAGTTCCTTCTCATGCTATAGGGAGCAGTTCTTTTTCTCACTTTTACGTGGCCCAAACTAACTCTGCAGAGCATATTTCTTTTCCTACCTTTATTTATTTTTTCTTTTTCCTTTTTTTTTTTTCATTATTGGGTATCAAACTCAGGCCCATGTACTCCCAAAGTAGGGGTGGTACCACTTGAGCTAAATCCCTGACCCTATTTTCCTACCTTTAATAGAGGTAAAAACCCTACTACCAAAAGAAAAAAAACTATCCAGCTGCATAAGTAGATGCCATATATATGTAGAGGGATATTTTTTTTTTTTTAGATAGGGTCTTGCTTGTAGTTCAGGCTGGCCCTTATCTCACTATATAGCCCAGACAGCCTCGAACAGAACACAGCAATCCTCCTGCATTTGCCTCCTGAGAGCTGGGATTACAATTGTGAGTCACCACGCCCAGTGATGTGTGGTACTGATTGCTGGGATTACAGGTTTGAGTCACCACACCTGGCATTGTGGTATATGGTTTGGGGATCAACTATGGATCTTGCATTTGTGAGGCAGATGCTGCAAGCACTGAGCTAAATCCCCAGCCCAGATGGATACTTTTCTTTGTGTTTGTTTGTTTTTGAAATAGAGTCTCTTTTATGTCAAAGGCCCAGACTGGTCTTGAACTCTGGTAATCCTGGTGCCTCAGCTTCCTAAATGCTAGAATCACAGGAATGTACCACCATGGCTAACTATGCAGAGAGATTCTGAAAGGATATTTACAGACATTAAACTTCCTCATCTCTTGGTGGTATTTAGGGTCGATTTACTTAAATTTTTACTCCTTACTGTTGTTTATTTAAAACAAGCTGGGGATTTAGCTCAAGTGGTACTGCACCAACCTTGTACGCACAAGTGCTTGAGTTTGATCCCTGGTACCACCAAAAGAAATAAAATAAAATGAGGTAGAACTCTAATAGGTGGAAAGATAAGTGAGCCAGAAAAATCCAGGACAAATTTTGGGCTGGAGATTTAGCTCAGTGGTTTCGGTGACTGCCTAGCAAGTACAAGGTCCCTGGTTAGATCCCAGGAACCACATACAATACCGGGTATGGTAGCTCATGCCCACCGACAATCAGTACCACATACCGCAAATATTGGGCTTGGTGGCTCAAGCCTATAATCCCAGCACTTGGGAGGCAGAGGCAGGAGGATTGCTGAGTTCAAGGCTTTCCTGAGCTACATAATGATCTCAGGGCCAGCCAGAACTACAAAGGGACACCCTGTCTCAAAAAACAAACAAACAAATATTTTAACACCTCTGGGTACACTCAGCATCCAGATCTTGGCTTCTATTTTTTTTGGGGGGGGAGTAGTTTTTGTTCAGCTGTTATTTTGAGACAGGGTTCTGATGATCCTGTACCAGATACGTCTATGTACCCAACATTATACTAACCAATAACAATGAAGAGCAAGAGCCTCAGGTAAACTGATCCCTGGGTCACCATGAGATGTGATGCAAGCAATTCGGATCTGGCTGAGGTTGGGTGTGGACAGAGAAGGGAGGAGACCTGGAGTTAGTTCACTTTTGGTGCAGGTGAAAGAGATGGATGAGTCACTCAAGTTTCAAGAATTTCCCAGAATGGAAAAATACAGAAACTTCAAAAGGGGGCACAGGGTAAGCTCCCGGCTGGGACTGCTACTGAGCTCTGTTCTTAGGTTACCTTTGTTGGCATAAGCCCATGGGAACACTGAAAGCTTGGCACCCAACTCTCTGAACTTAGCAAGGCCAGGATGTGCTGTGGACCTCCCCAAAGAAGCCTCTATAACCTTAGCTCACCATCATTAGTGAGATATATTTCCTTTCATCCTGAATCCCTCCCTCTTTAACATCCAAATCAGATGAATTGCCCTTTCCCTCTTCCCATTCCTATGCCTTGTCCTCACAGCCTAAGCCTTAAGCAGTGCCCCAGCTCTGGGCCTGTTCGTACCTGCACCTACAAGGCCGCTTCCACACCCTTTGGCAAGCCTGTGTTACTGCAGGTACAGTGCCAGCCATGACCCCGAATAAACTCAAAAACCCACCCTTCAGAACTTGGAATTTTTAGAGGCCACGTCATGGGGAGTGTTTGGCATGCAGCAGGTGATCATCACACAGAGGTTTCCACTTTCTCAATTTAAACACAGAGGACTGCACCCATCATGTAATAGCGGATGTGCTCTGGCGCACTGGAGTGGTGCACAGCCCCATAATGCCAGGACTTCAGAAGGCTGAGACAGCAAGATGGCAAGTTTGAGCCCAGTCTGGGCCACTGAGTGACTTAGCAAGATCCTGTTTCAAAACAGTTTTAAAAAAAAAAATAAACGAGAGCTGACCAAAGATTTAGCTCAGTGGTTCTGGCACCTGCCTCACAAGCGCAAGGTAATGAGTTCGATCCCCGGTAACCACATACAATGCTGGGCGTGGTGACTCACGCCCACCAGCAATCAATACCATATACCACATTGCTGGGCGTGGTGGCTCACACCTGTCATCCCTGCACTCGGGAGGCAGAGACAGGAGGATTGCTGAGTTCTAGGCTTGCCTAGGCTCCAAAGTGAGCTCAGGGCCAGCCTGAACTACAAAGCGAGACCTGTCTCAAAAAAAAAAAAAAAATCAAAAAGAGCTAGAGATGTAGCTCCCTGTGAAGGCCCTGAGTTTACCGGACAAAAGAAAAGAGAAGATGCAGAAGGGAGAAAGAAAAATTAGAAGAAAGGAGAGGACCAGAGATTTAGCTCAGTGGTTCCTGCACCTGCCTAGCAAGTGCAAGGCCCTCGTTTAATCCCAGGTAACCACATACAACAATACTGGGTGTGATAACTTACTCCCACCAGCAATCAATACCACACACCACAGTGCTGGGAGTGTTGGTACTGGGTGTGATAACTTACTCCCACCAGCAATCAATACCACACACCACAGTGCTGGGAGTGTTGGCTCAGGCTTGTAATCCCAGCACTCAGGAGGCAGAGGCAGGAGGATGCATTATGCTTAACAACAGAAGAGAAACCAAAATAACTGGAATGTGGTGCTTCATGGTGTCTCCAACCCATGGTGTCTTTCCTCTTCTAGTTTGATGGATAGGTTTTACCACCTACCCTTAATCCTCCACAGAATAAACCGGACAGTGGCACATTTAAAAGACTTCATGGTTGATCCCCTGTTCTTTGGACAGTAGAATAAAGAGGAGCTCTAGTTCTGAACTCAAATTTGGCTCTAAATCCAGTCTCTTTTGACATTTGTCAACTGTAATCCTAAACAAGAGTGTGGACATTTCCATGCCTCAGTTTCTTCACCTGTAAAATGACAATAATAAAAGATGCTACCTCATAGAGTTACATAAAGAATAGGGTGTCATCTATGAAAAAAAAGACAGAAATCATGGAACTAAGTGTGGAGTGGTAGCACATGCCTATAATCCTAACACTCTGAAAGGTGGAAGCAAGAGGTTCAGGCTCACATTAGGCAACTTAGTGACTTAGTGAAACTGTCTCATGATAAACATATTTTTTTCTTTTTAACACAGAAGTATTTAAAAAAACAAAAACAAGGGCCGGAGGGTTAGCTCAGTGGTTCTGGCGCCTGCCTCACAAGCACAAGGTTCTGAGTTCGATCCCCGGTTACCACATATAATGCTGGGCGTGGAGACACGCCCACCAACAATCAACACCGCATACCACAATGCCTGGTGTGGTGGCTCACGCCTGTTATCCCAGCACTCGGGAGGCAGACAGGAGGATTGCTGAGTTCACGGAGGCTTGCCTGGGCACCATAGTGAGCTCAGGGCCAGCCTGAACTACAAAGCAAGTCCCTGTCTCAAAAAGCAAAAAAAAAAAAAAAACAAGCCAAGTATGGTAAGCTATAATTCCAGCACTCACGAGGTTGAGGCCAGAGAATCACAGCAAGTTCAAGGCCAGCCTGGGCTACATAGTTCAAGTCTAGCCTGAACTACATAATGAGACCTTATCTCAAAGAAAGAAAGAGAAAGAGAGAAAGGAAGGAAGGACCAGCAGTGGTGGTACTTGGAGGCTGAAGCAGGAGGATCTCTGCAAATTCAAGACTAGCCTGGACTACATACTTCAAAGCCAGCTTGGACTATATAGTGAAATCCTCTCTCAAAGAAAAAAAAAAAGAACTGTAGAAATCATCTGATACTTCAGGACAAATGCATTCAAGTCATGAACATGGTATAAATAAGTAGGCATCTTCCACAATATTTACTTAGCATAAATAAAACCTAAAGGACAAAATAGACACAGACTTAAAGATAGACAGAGATCAAAGCAGAGAAACACAAAACCTGGAACTAATAGTTGGAATAAAGGAGATATGGGCTTTGTCTAGCCAACAATTCAAAGTGTGAATTATTTTTCCCATGTGAAAATGAGAAAACAAACTGGCGTGGTAGTTAATGTCTACTATAAATCTAGCACTCTGGGAAACTGGGACAAGAGAATCACAAATTTGAGCCCAGCCTAGGCAGTTTAGTGATTTAATGAGATCCTATCTCAAAATAAAAGATAAGGGCCAGCCATGATGGTAAACACCTGTAATCCCAGCACTCAGGAGGCAGAAGCTGAGGAAAGAGGATTGCCGTGAGTTCGAGGCTAGCCTGGGCTACATAGGGAGCTCAGGACCAGCCTGAACTGCAAAGCAAGACCCGGTTTTAACAAACAAAACAAGACTAAGGATGTTGCTTAGTGGGAAGTTTCTGGTTTCGCCTGGGGCAAAGGAGAAACCAGTGCTGGCGGTGCCTATTGTGTACACTAGGTGGCGGATGAACACCAGATTGCTCAGTCCCATTTTCTACATCAGAATGTCTTTTTTCTTTTTCTTTTTGTGTGGAACAGGGGTTCAAACTCAGGACCCTTGCTTGCCAGGTAAGCTACATTCATTCAGCTACATCCCTTGCCTTCATTTTCATCCTTGCTTAATACAATAGGGCAAATATAGTACCTTGTCAGATATATATATTTTTTGAGACAGGGTCTCGCTTTGTAGTTCAGGCTGGCTCTGAGCTCAATATGTAGCCCAGGCAAGCCTCGAACTCAGCAATCCTCCTGTCTCTGCTTCGCAAGTGCTGGGATTAAAGGCATGAGCCACCACGCCCGGCTCAACTATATTTTTATAGCTTTACACTCAGCTTTATTGAGGTATAATTTATGTACTATGAAATTTACCTGTCATTGTTTTGTTTTAAATTAGAAATGTCCTGGCAGCTTTAACCTCATGCTTTGGGTCACTGAGCATCCTAGAGAGGTAAAACTTCCTTAAATGACACCATGCTATGCCCATGCTTTTGTAAGCTGCTGTTTCACCCATCACTTAGATAAATATTCTCTAAACACTTTTCACAGAGGTTGTACTAGTCTGTGCTCCTACCAGCAGCGAGTAAAAGACCCATTTCTGATGCAAACACCGTATGTTTTCAAGTTTTTAGGTCCTTGACAATTTCATAATTTAAAAAAGTCTCCATGTAACTCTAATTCACATTTATAAGGTTATGAATGATATTTAGCATATTTTAATCTGTTTAAGAGATTTGTACTTCTTTGATCAAGCTGATGATGTCATTTGGTCATGTTTTTAGGCGGTTTGTTTTTTCTCATTAATTTATAGTCATTCCTTTTTACCGTTAAAAAAATTAGCTCCAAGGGCCAGGTCTGTAGCTCAGTGGTGCTGCTCCTGCCTTACAAGTACAAGGTCATGAGTTCAACCCCTGGTACTGGAAAAATAAATAAATTAAATAAATAAATAAAAATTCACCCCATTTCATAAACATGAATTTGAAATTTTCTCCAGCATATTGTTTACATTTTGACTTCAGGATGGTTTTTGTTTCATTTCTTTTGATCTGGGGTGTTTTTTTGTTGTTATTGTTTTGTTTTGTTTTGCTTTTTGAGACAGGGTCTCGCTTTGTAGTTCAGGCTAGCCCTGAGCTCACTATGGTGCCCAGGCAAGCCGCCGCGAACTCAGCAATCCTCCTGTCTCTGCCTCCCGAGTGCTGGGATGACAGGCGTGAGCCACCATGTCCAGCATTGTGGTATGCGGTGTTGATTGCTGGTGGGCGTGTCTCCACGCCCAGCATTATATGTGGTTAGCGGGGATCGAACTCAGGACCTTGCGCTTGTGAGGCAGGCGCCGGAACCACTGAGCTAACCCTCCGGCCCTGTTTTGTTTTGTTTTTTGAGATAGGGTCTCGCTATGTAGTTCAAGATGGCCCTGAACTCACTATGTAGCCCAGGCAAGCCTCACACTCAGTAGTCCTCCTGTCTCTGCCTCCCAAGTGCTGGGATTACAGGGTGCCCAGCACGGTGGTGTTTGGTACTGATTGCTGGTGGGCATGAGTCACCATGCCCAGTATTGTGGTACGTGGCTACTGGGGATCGAACCGGGGACTTTGTGCTTGCGAGGCAGGTGCCAGAACCACTGAGCTAAATCTCAGGCTCCGACTTGGAGTTTTTTGAAACAGGGTCTATGTAGTTCAGGGTATCCTCAGACTTACAGCCATTCTCCTGCTTCAGCCTCTTTAGGTCTGGGTTTACAGGCATATTCCATCCTACACAGCTTCCATTTGTTTTTTGGGTTTTGTTTTTGTTTTTATTTTTTATTCTTATTTTTATTTTTATTTTTTTGAGACAGGGTCTCACTTTGTAGTTCAGGCTGGCTCTGAGCTCACTATGTAGCCCAGGCAAGCCTCGAACTCAGCAATCCTCCTGTCTCTGCCTCCTGAGTGCTGGGATTACAGGCGTGAGCCACCACGCCCGGCACTGTGGTATGTGGTATTGATTGCTGGTGGGCGTGAGTCTCCAGGCCCAGCATTGTATGTGGTTACCAGGGATCGAACTCAGGACCTTGCACTTGTGAGCCAGGCGCTGGAACCACTAAGCTAATCCTTTGGCCCTTGTTTTTATTTTTTTAAGACAGGGTCATGTTTTATAGTTCAGGCTGGCTATGAATTCACTATGCAGTTGGCCTCAAACTCATGGCAATCCTCCTGCCTCTGCTTCCCAAGTGCTGGGATTACATGTGTACTACTTTTTTTTTTTTTTTCCAGAACTGGGGATCAAATTTGGGCCCTTGTGCTTCCAGGGTAGGTGCAGTGCTACGAGCTAAATCCCCGGCTTCCCAGCTTCCATTTGGAATCATTTCCACACGAATAACAAGTTACAGTTCCAGCTTCATTTTATCTTATCCAACTTCATAGTCTTTTTTCATAAGGCTGTCTTGATCACATAT
>PVIC010042774.1:0-15675 GCA_004025085.1 Thryonomys swinderianus
TCTGCCTTACAGGTTTCCCGGGACAGCGCGGCATCGCTGGACTGCACGGCCTTCCCGGCCCCAAGGGCTTCGCTGGGTCCCCAGGTAAGTGGGCGACATGGCTCACCAGGCACAGGGCTCCTGCTTACTGTTTCCTTTCACTCCGTGACAGCAGCCACGTTCAGTGCTGGGGACGAACCGCCTCACGGCTCACCGTGCGCGTGCGCATAGCAGAGCGTGATGGCTCCGCCCTCCCCTCCTCCTCCCTCTGTCCCTGGCCGTGGAGAGAGGTCCATCTCCCTACTTCGTCTGTCGCCTTCGTTTCGCTCCTTACACTCTGAGTTTCCCACAGGAGAGAAACCGCGCAGTACTTCCCTCGTGTCTGCCTGATTTCACTTTGTGTCTTGTCCCAAGAGCCTCCGTTCTCCTACAGATGACTCAGGCTTATTCTTCTTTATGACAGAGTAGTTTAAATACTTTTAAACAGGAGAAAAACCTCACCCAGACCCTTAGCTTCTATTCGTGCTCCTTCCTGATGCTTCTGTTCCAGACACTGACCCACACGCCCTCCGTGACGGGCATTGCCAGTTCCGGTGGTAAATGGAGGAGATACTGGCAGCAGGCAGGGAAGGGTCCTAGCGTGCCGAGTTCTCAAAACGCAACAGAGCATTGGCACAGCCTGGGGCCGTCTGGCTCTCGGCCGCCCACTTCCGTGCAGGGTGGGCCGCCAGCCCCCTGCAGGCCCCGAGTCGCAGACACTGAGCGGAGGTCGGAGCAAGGACGCACCCCGGGGCTGTCAGTTCCCAGCCCGAGCCGCTGGCCCCGCCCGGGAAGTGGGCCTGGGGGGCGGGGCATCACCGCCACTGCCGCTTTCGCCGCAGGTGCCGACATGCCGGGAGACCCAGGCTTCCCTGGCCCCACGGGGGACAGAGGTGACCACGGAGAGCCCAGCGCCTTGCCAGGGCCCACTGGCAGCCCTGGGCAGAAGGGGCAGCAGGGAGCCCCAGGTGAGGCCTGCATGCTGCGAGTGCCCTCGGCACAGCCTCTGCACCCCAGGGCCCACGGCAACAGTCAAGGGGCGGCACGGAGTCCGACGACGCTGGCCTGAGCCTGGGTACGAGGCCTTGGGCAAGGCCAGCGCCCCGGGCACCTCACACTGGCACGTGGTGCCCCCCACCAGAGGGTGCTGCCAGAGAAGCGTGGCCCGCCTGACCCGGCCCCCCTCACTCCCGCCCTGCGTGACGGGCCTCAGGCAGCCCCCGCTCAGCACGGCCCTCTGTCTTCCAGGGGAGCGAGGCCCAACCGGGAGACCCGGGATGCAAGGCTTCCCTGGCGTCAGCCCCGCCTCCAACATCTCCGGGCAGCCGGGCGACATGGGGTCGCCGGGGATCTTCGGCCCGAAAGGTGAGCAGCGCGGACTGTGGCGGGGTCTCCGACCACGGATGCACGTCCCTTCCCCCCGTGTCCCCAGCAGGGCACGCCCAGGACACCCCCCGCAGGGCGCGTCCACGACGCCCGAGGAGCAGATGCTCAGAGCGGCGCTCCGTTCCTCCTCCTCACTGAGCGACGGATTTAGCTCACATTCCCCAGCCACAAGGCAACCCAGCGCTGCTACGGAGCCGGAGCCGAAGCGGCCCCTCCGCGGCAACAGTGGGCGCGGCAGCCAGGGAGGAAGCAGCCCTGGTGTCCATCACAAGTGAAAGGATGAACTAAAATTGTCAGGGAGTGGAATATTGTGCGGCCCTGAAAAGGGAAAGCACTAACATATTCATGGTGACACGTATGAGCCCGGAGGGCATGGTCCTCGGGAGATGAGGCAGTCACAGGACCAGTGCTGTGTGGCTCCACTGCCGGGAGGCCCCTGCAATAGAAGAGCCACACAACAGGAAGGTGCCCAGGGTGGGGGCTGAGGCTATGGCAGAGCTTGTACTTAATATAGACAGAGCGCTGGTCTAGGTCCTGGATTCTAGAATGATTAAAAGCCCTGGAGGTTAATGGCACACACCTGCTATCCCAGTCCTCAGGAGGCTGAGGCAGGAAGATCACCACAAATTCAAAGCCATTCTGGACTACGTATAGAAAAACCTTGTCTCAAGAAAACGAAGTCCAGGGCCGGAGGGTTAGCTCAGTGGTTCCGGCGCCTGCCTCGCAAGCGCAAGGTCCTGAGTTCGATCCCCGGTGACCACATACAATGTTGGGTGTGATGATTCACGCTCACCAGCAATCAATACCACATACCACAGTGCTGGGCATGGTGGCTCACGCCTGTAATCCCAGCACTCAGGAGGCAGAGACAGGAGGATTGCTGAGTTCAAGGCTTGCCTGGGCTACATAGTGAGCTCAGAGCCAGCCTGAACTACAAAGCGAGACCCTGTCTCAAAAAAAAAAAAAAAAGATAAAGTTGCCGAGGGACCAGGGCTCCTGGGTGGTGACATCTCAGGCGCAGTGGTGGCAGGGGACCTCGGGGACATGTCTGAACTCTGCTCTCTCTGACTGTCACGCACAGGTTACCAAGGCCCCCAGGGGCACCCTGGGCCAGCCGCCCTGCCTGGAAGCAAAGGCGACGAAGGGAGCGGGGGACCCCGGGGATTCGCAGGGCCCAAAGGATGGGTCGGAGACCCGGGGCCCCGGGGCCGGCCGGGAGTGTTCGGAGTCCCAGGAAAGAAAGGTAACTGCAGACAGCACCCAGGCAGAGGGCGAGCGCACAGAGACACGTGCCCTGACCCGCGCCCTCTCCACCCACAGGGCCCAGGGGTGATCCCGGACCCCTCGGCAGCCTTGGACCAACTGGGACCGTGGGCGACAGAGGCCCCAAGGGGCCCAAAGGAGAGCAAGGGTTCCCCGGTGAGTGGGCAGCGGGCAGGGGCGGCGTCTCCGTGGCCAGGCCGCGCGGAAACACAGGAAGCCCTCGCGGCACTCACCGCCCCTTCTCCCCACAGGCGCCCCCGGCTCTGTGGGGTCCCCAGGAATTGCCGGCATCCCCCAAAGGATTGTCGCCCCACCTGGGGCGATGGGTCCGGAGGGCAGGAGGGGTCCTCCTGGGGCACAGGGGGAGATGGGGCCACAGGGTCCCCCTGGAGACCCAGGTAGGTAGCCGGGCAGGGCGGCCAGGGAGGGCAGCGTCACCCACCACCCTGGGCAGCGTCACCTCTCCCGGCCCTCACTGCCCCGTGTCTCGCAGGCTTCCGCGGGGAGCCGGGTAAGCCCGGACCCCAGGGGCGCGGCGGCATATCAGCTCTGTCCGGGTTCCGCGGAGACCCAGGGCCCATGGGGCCCCAGGGCCCCATTGGCCAAGAAGGTGGGTGAGGGCGCTGCTGGGGGGAGGACGTGGGGCAGGAGGGTCTCCAGGAGAGCAAAAGCAGGGCCCTGCTGGGCAGCCAGGCCCAGTGCACCGACACACGCCTTCCCCTCCGACCTGAGGGGCCGCTGGGCTCCAGAACCGGGTTCCTGGGGTCCCTGAGGGACAGACAGGAGCCAAAGGACCGCGAGGTTGGCAGGAGATGGCACGGCCACATGTTAGGTGGACAGCCCGGGACAGGCCAGAAACAGCAAGAACTCCTGCTAGGCAGTCCCTGAAACCCTCCTGCCAACCCTGCCAGTCTGGGTAGTGGCACAGAGCTACCCACGCTGGCCACTTCGCAGCATCCAGACCACAGGGCCACCAGCCAGGGCTGGGCGGCCTCTGCCAGTGGGTATGGGCAGCGTGGGGGACACAGCCAGGACGCAGACCAGGGCGGGCAGGTGCAGGGTGTGGGAATGTTGGGGCCTCTGGACAGCGGCTGTCCGTGGGGGTGGTTCACAGGCACGTTCGGAAGGGCCTGTGGTGCTGAGCAGTGCTTTCTCTGGGCCCTAGGGGAGCCTGGCCGCCGGGGGACTCCGGGGCCGCCCGGCATGCCCGGCCGCAGCGTCAGCATCGGCTACCTGCTGGTGAAGCACAGCCAGACCGACCAGGAGCCCATGTGCCCCGTGGGCATGAGCAAACTGTGGAGCGGCTATAGCCTGCTGTACTTCGAGGGTCAGGAGAAGGCCCACAACCAGGACCTGGGTAGGTGCCGCGCGGGCACACAGCACGGTGACGTTCCTGAGCCCCCAGGGCCACCACACGTGGGATGCACGTGGCTGTGCGGCCCCAGAGGCAGACGGGCTGTGCCCCGAAACCTGTGGGCCCCACAGGGCCTGCTGCTGACCTGGACCTCACCCCCGCGGGCGCCTGTGAGGCCGCAGCCACGCTGCTATCTCGGCCCTGGAGGCCACCAGCTCCTTCCCCTCCCTTTTCGGCTTTTTGGAGACAGGGTCTCATTATGCAGCCCAGGCTGGCCTTAAACTCATGGCAGTCCCCCTGCCTCCGCCTCCCAAGCTCTGGAATGACAGACTGTGCCACCGCACCCGGCTGCTGGCTGTGTGTGCAAAGGGAAGCCTGCATCGCCCGCAGTTCCCTGTGTCCTTAAAGTCCATCTCCGCCCCAAGACAGCAGAGCCCTGGCTCATGCAGGCTCCGGGCATCACAGGCGACAAGGTGCTCCTTCGGGACCCTGGCGCTCGTGTGGGGGCCTCGTAGCTGTCACCCCAGCCCTTCGGAGGCGGAGGTGGAAGACAGTACTGCTGGTTCAAGGCCGGCCTGGGTTGAGAGCAAGAGCCTGTCTCACAAAAGCAAGACCCCAGGAGAGCGGCACTCCACCGGCTCCTGTGGCCGCAGCTCGCTGGAGACCTGCCTGGCCCGAGGCTGCGGGGCGGCCCGGGAGCTGCTTCCGGCCCCCGCGCACTGGCCGTGTCTCCTCAGGGCTGGCGGGCTCCTGCCTGGCGCGCTTCAGCACCATGCCCTTCCTCTACTGCAACCCCGGAGACGTCTGCTACTACGCCAGCCGCAACGATAAGTCCTACTGGCTGTCCACCACCGCCCCGCTGCCCATGATGCCCGTGGCCGAGGACGACATCAAGCCCTACATCAGCCGCTGCTCCGTGTGCGAGGCCCCAGCTGTGGCCATCGCTGTGCACAGCCAGGACGTGTCCATACCCCACTGCCCGGCCGGCTGGCGGAGCCTGTGGATCGGCTACTCCTTCCTCATGGTGCGTGGCGTTTCCCCCCTCGCCCTCTCTCTGCATGGAGTCAAGTGAAAGCCTGCTTCCACGGCTTGGCTGGGGCCACAGAATACGTGCCTTTGGGCGAATAGTCAGGACAGCCGTCCAGGTTCCGCACTGCACGAGGGCACCTGACCACCGGGGTTCCCCGGGCCGTGAGTCAGGGAGGGAGCTGTCCTACCCAGAGGGACGCTGTTCATTCGCCTCCTGCCCCGCGCACGCAAATGGGTTCAGCCTCTGTGTGGCACACGATCAGAGGACATCACAGGCCGAGGGTAGGAAGGCCGAGCGCCCAGGGCCTCAGATGCCATGAGCCTCCGGGACCCTCGTGCACCCACAGAGAAGGGAGCACGGGGCAGTATGCTCAAACGCACACGGGCACGCGGGGACCCTGGGCTGCAGGTCTACAGTTTCATATCACCCTTGGGTAAAGTGTGTGTGTGCGTGTGAGCATGTGTATGTGTGCGTGTGTGCACACGTGCACTCCACACTCAGATCCCCTGGCCAGGCCCAGCCTCGGGGGCTCCTCACCGGTCCCTGGCCCTGTGCTAGGCCCGGTGTCCCCTCACGGTACCCTTGCAAAGGACACAGCCTCCTCTAGCCCTGGCAGAAGCTGGGTGAGGCGGGCAGGTCCAGGGGCAGCATGGGGCTCAGGGGTCCCCAGTGCTGCTTGGCCAGAGCCCAGGTCACCCGGCCCAGCCCGGGACCAAGCAGCCTTCCCCCACCACAGCTGCGCGGGCCAGCGACGTCCTTTAAATAAACACCGGGCCCAGGTCCAGGCCTCGCCCTCCTGGGCGGAATCAAACGTTTGCACCGCGGCAAGCAGAACTTTTAAGAGGCCCTGAAATTGGTTTCCTCAAAAATCCAGAAGGCTCTGGGTCTGGCAATTGCTCAGTTCAGCTCTGGTGTCAACGCCGATGGCACAGAAGTGCCCACGTGCCCTTCCCTGCCCAGTCCGACCAGGAGAAGGGTAAGAGGCTCTCTGATGCCCCTCTGTCTGCCAGCTGCAGGTCCGCGTGTTGGTTTGGTCTTTGTTTTATGGTGCTGGAGATTGAACCCTTGGCCTGGGCACTGGGCTGCCACCCTTTTTAAACTTTTTATATTCAAGACAGGGTCTCACTGCATCTCTAACTTGCCTGGCGGGGCTGGAGTTTCTGTCCTCCTGCCTCAGCCTCCCAGGGTGCCGGAGCACAGGCCGAGCCACCAGAGCTGGCTACTTTATTTTATATTTACATCTCTTCTCTCAGGCATTTCTCTTCAAGTGAGCGCTTGGGTGGGTTTGTTTGGGTTCTGGTTTCATCGAAACAGTCACCCACAACTCTGTGAGCCCGCACCCGAGGCTCACCAAGTGAGCCTGCTGTGGGTTTGTGCCCACAGCCCTGTCCCGCCCCGCGGCGCCCCAGCACCGGGCTGTGCTGCACACCGCTTGCCTCAGTGCCCGCCACTGAGCCCAGTGTGCGCCAGCCAGCTGCCACGGGGGCGCCGGCCACCTGCACCCTAACCAGCTCTGCCCGCCCCCACAGCACACTGCGGCTGGGGACGAAGGGGGCGGCCAGTCGCTGATGTCGCCGGGCAGCTGTCTGGAGGACTTCCGCGCCACGCCCTTCATCGAGTGCAACGGAGGCCGCGGGACCTGCCACTACTTTGCCAACAAGTACAGCTTCTGGCTGACCACCATCCCCGACACGCACTTCCAGGGCTCGCCGGCAGCCGACACGCTCAAGGCGGGGCTCATCCGCACACACATCAGCCGCTGCCAGGTGTGCATGAAGAACTTGTGAGGGTGCCGGCCGCCCGCCGGCGTGGTGCTCCCCTACCTCGGTCGCCGGCCCGGCCCAGCCTCCTCTCCCAAACGGGCAATACCCGGCCCTGTGGACAGCCATGCCGGGTGCCGTCCCCGCGTGGCACCTGGGACTTCCTCAGCCCCTGGGCTGGCTGGCAGTGATCCACTGTCCCGGGACCCCGTGGCCCTCGGTGGTGGCCAGCGCCGTGTCCCGGGCAGCAGGGCCAGCCTCGCGCTCCCCAGGGGCACCGATGTACACACCTGTGGTGCTCACCCCTGACACGCTGCAGGGGGGACGTGCGGGGAGGTGGCGTCACCAGCCTGCGAGGGCCTGGTCCTGCCCACTCCCTGCAGCCAGCTGCCCCCTCTGCCTATCTCCTGTAACAGCCTTAAAATACAAGTTGGTTTTAAACATTTCTAAATCCGTTTCCTCAAGTGCTGACTTAAATCTTACAAACTTCCCACCGGAACGCGAGGTCCTGCTCCAGGCCCCGAGCACAGCCAAGGCCGCAGGCGCCCAGCGCTGTGTCTGTCACTTAGGGACAGCCTGACTGTGGGTCTGCGCCCCTGCCCTGCCCTGCAGCACCCCCTGGCGCCACTCACCCCCCCACTAAACTGTGTCACTGCCTAGGGACACGCCCCAGGTGGGTGTGTCGCAGATGGGGCCTCCAAGTGACTTCCCAGACCTTGGGGGGCCCCCGCAAGACTTGCTCTCATCCTAAAGTGTTTCCAGAAAAATCCACATATCAAAATAAGTGCTGCCTGGGCCAGAGGGTTAGCTCAGTGGTTCTGGCACCTGCCTCGCAAGCGCAAGGTCCTGAGTTCAATCCCCAGTGACCACATACAATGCTGGGCATGGAGACTCACGCCCACCAGCAATCAATACCGCATACCACAGTGCCGGGCATGGTGGCTCACGCCTGTCATCCCAGCACTGGGGGGCAGAGGCGGGAGGATTGCTGAGTTCGAGGCTTGCCTGGGCTACATAGTGAGCTCAGGGCCAGCCTGGACTACAAAGGGAGACCCTGTCTCAAAAAGGAAAAAAAAAAAATAATAAGTGCTGCCCCTTCCCATGCTCCCTGGTGTGGGCCGCCCCGCGGGGCTCAGTCCTGGGCACAGGACTCCCTGGAGGCGCTGAGGGTGCCAGGAGCCTGCAGCAGAGACGGGAAGCGGGCATCAAGGCGGCTGGCACCGAGGTTCGCTCCGGGGCCTCACTGTCCGGCCGCTCCGCAGGGAGGGTCTTTGTCCCCAGCTCCCGCCCGACTGCTCGGGGGCCGCCTGGGGTCCTGTCCCCTCTTGCACCTGTCCAGCAGCTGGGAGAGGGCCCCAGGGGGCTAGGGGAGCTGGAGCTCGCACTCAGGCCACACCTGACACACCTGGTTCCTGGGCCATCCGGCAACTTCGTGAGATCTTATCTCAGGCGGGGATCTAGCTCAAATACTGCGCCTACCGTGGAAGCACAAGGGCCCGAGTTCTATCCCCGCTACCAAGAAGAGAATAAAGTATCTGTCTCAAAACAAAACTTCGCTGGGCTGCGGAAGCCAGGCGTGGTAGCATACGCCCATGGCCCGAGCCTCTGGGAGGCTGGGCACAAGGGTCGCCACAGGGAGTGTGACACCGACTCCACCACGCGGGCTGTGCAGAGCGAGCCCCCGCCAGCTTGTCTAAGATGGGAGTCGGCCGAAGCCCACGTGCCTCGCACCCAGAATCCGACCCCACAACTGGAATCTCTGACTAGAAGGACAGTGCTCTATTGACAGCCATATACTTTGTCTGTTTTGTTCCTAACTCGAGAAGTTCTGTCTTGTCATTTCTGAGCCCTGCTTACATGAATTTCCACAGAAACTGCACCTAGCTTGCCTTTACCCCAACTGACTGACAATAAAGTCAGTGGCTGGGACTGGACAGCACATCCGTCAGGCACTGGTTGCCCTGGTGCCCCGCTTTCTCTCTTTAACGTATTTTTCCTCAGGCCCGTGACATACACTGGGAGGGAGGACTGGAGACTTACTGCAGGAGTCTCAGGCAGGAGCTGGGCATGGTAGCACACATGTAAAATCCCATCGCTCAGGAGGCTGAGGCAGGAGGATCACCACAAATTCCAGGCCAGCCTGGGCTGTATAATGGGTTCAAACACAGTGAAACCCTGTCTCAAAGAAAAAAAAATAGAAGTGGGGGGGTATATCTCAGTGCCAAAGTGCTGGGTTCAATGCCCAGGCCTGAAAATGCTAAATCAAACCAAAAATCTCCTTTGCAACCTAACATGGGTATAGACATTCCGTGCAGATTGACGGGCTAGAGCAGGTGTGCGTGCCTACACACACACACACACACACACACACACACACGCATTCTTCGCTCAGTCAGCTGTGAGGGCCCAGCAGCAAAGCACACCCTCCCCCAGGGGAGCACACCAGCTCCTAGGCTCCCACTCACTGAGCGCCAGCTGCATGCTGGGCACTGCCAGGCCCCACACCCCACACTGGTCACCACGTGCAGGGACCTGGGGATCTGGCAGGGACACGGGCATACAGGAAGGCCATGGGCACCCAGCCCCACTTGGACCCAGTGGCCGCCACCCGCCCTGCTGCAGACACCCGTAGGTCCTGCTGATAAAAGGGGCAGCGCGCTTCCCGGGCCAAGTCCAGGAGCCCGGCAGGTGGGCACAGGCAGGAGGGAAGGGGGGCTGTGAGACAGTGCCATTCCCCAAGCCCAACAGCAGGGGTCAGCGCCTGCTTCCTAACCTTAGGACCACACAGGGTCGGGTGCCAGGCCTCGAACCTGCTCTCAGCTACCCAGGGGCTCATAGGAAGGCACCAGGGGCACCCGACCCACGTGACAGCCAGGAGAACGGGGGGGAGGGGCAGGCGCAGCCTCCTGAGCAGCCCTGGGCTCTGCGAGGACCAACACAGCTGCTCCACCCGGGGCCTCCCTGGCTGGACAGACACGGAAGGCGGGGCCAGAGTGTGGGGGGCTGAGAGGGCCACGGGGGGGGGGGGACTAGGGAGGGAGGGCGGGTCTGACTCCAGCCTGACAAACTGCACTTCCTTCTGGGGGCGGGGCACCGCCTGCCAGTGCCCTCAGGTCTCCATCCTCAGCAAGCACCAAGCGAAGGGAGGGGAGAGGGCAGATCTGCAGTGAACCATCTACAGGACCCCTGCCACGGGCCTGGGGAGGCCCCGGGGAGCCGAGGGCAGGCAGGAGGGCAGTTTGGAGCAAGCAGGGCCGTCCCCGGGACATGGTGCGGAAGAGGCCCAGCCCTGAGGCATGCCTGTACCCCAGGTGCTCTGGGAGCGGTGGCAGGGGGCTGCAGGTTCCAAGTCAGCCTGAGCAAGCGAGGGACTCGGTGAGACCCTGTCTCAGGCTGAGAAAGGGCTGCACCTGGCCCTGCGCAGAGGCTGCCCGGCACAGTCCCGCTCAAGCCGTCACGATCAGATGGCCCTCCTGTAAGACTTTCGCTCCTTTACCTGCCTTGGACCTGCCTCACGGGATTAGACCGATATGGAGATTTCTATCCATATTGGATTGCAATAGCAATCTGGCACCATGGGGCCAGGCCGCAGCAGCCCTAAAACCACCCGATCGGGTGCTGCCAGGGTGTGGGAAGCATGCACATGCTGTCTGGCTGTCTGTCCAGCTGTCTGAGGACACCAAGGAGCCTAGGACACGCATGTGTGCCATGTGCGAGACCGCACAAGCAGGAGCAGGCAGAGTCGGCACCACCTCAGGGGCAGGATCCCCCAGCGGAAGGCAACCTGCCCAAGGCCCACTGGCTCCCTGGGAGCCACCCCAAGCAGAACGCCGGGCCTGGGCCGCACTGTCTCCTCTGTGGCCGGCACAGGTGGGCTGCCGCACCTGCCCATGATCAGTCCCTTGCCCCCGTGCACACAAGACCACCTGGCAGGCACAGGGACAAGCGACTGCCAAGCCAGGTGCCCACGGGCCTGGCTTACAGGACACCCCAGTGACAACATCTCCAGAACAACAAATACAGGGGAGACTCACGTCACCCGTGCCCTGAGCCACCAGATGCACGGCCAACCAAGCTGCGGGTTCTCAGAACAGATGGTAAATCAATCAGAAAATCTTTGAGAAGAAATACTGCAATTCACACACCTATCACCGCAGAGCTCTGGGAGGCTGAGGCAGGAGGATAGCAAGTTTGAGCCCAGACTAAGCAAGTTAGCAACTTAGTGAGATCTTGTCTCAAAATACAAAAATTTTAAAAGGCTGAGGATGCAGCTCAATGCAAAGGCCCTGGCTTCAGTACCCATACAAGGAAAGAGGGAGGAGAGGCACCCCCAGTCCTCCCTGCCTTCAAATGTGAACCAAAGAATGACACCCTCTAACACCTTTTCTCCTGTAGCTTAATGAAAGACACCAGAGTCTCTCTGGGTGCAAATCAGTGGTCTCAACACCAAGGTTTTTCCCAAAGTGAATTTTAATACCATGCTGCGTGGACCAATACAAAAGCCGTCCCTGACTGCGTATGAGCGAATGTGGAAAATCATATTCTAGGCACAGGTTGGGGTTGGGGGGTCGTCTGGAAAGAGTCGCGTGGAGAAAGGTGTGAGGGCGGCAGGAAGAAGCAAAGGTGCCGAGCGCGGGGGCCATGCAGGCGCGGGGCAGGCGCCACACAGCTGCCCAGCCCACAGCTCCATGGTGCAGAGACAAGAGCCACGCTGGGGCCGTGGGGGGCAGTGCCCGGGTGGGGCACACGGCTGGCGTCCATGCCCAGAGACTGCTGGCGACCAGTGATCGCTCTGCTGTCCTTCCTGCTCCCTGTGTTTGACGGTGTGACCCCAAGTCCCCAGCCCTCTCGGGGAGCCCTCAGCGGCTCAGGCGCAGCACCCAGGCCTGGTCTGTTTGGGGGGCTTGTGGCTCGTGATGTCCACAGTCTCCACTGGCTCCTCGGCCTTCTGCCGCAAGACTATTGGCACCACCATGTCAAACACGGTCTCAAACAGCAGGTCCACGTTGTGCCCCGTCTTGGCGCTGGTCTCGAAGCACATCTGCTCGGCCGCCGGCACATCCTTCTCGTCCAGCATCTTGTATCGGAGGATCTTCCTGTACAGCGCCACCGCATCCTCCCGCAGCACCTGCTTGGGCACCCTGGCACCGGCACGCGCACCACCCGCAGCCCCTTCCCCCGCCTGCTCCGAGAGGTCCACCTTGTTGCCCACGATGACGAACAGGCAGTCCTCGTTGGCCGAGTCCGTCAGGCCCAGGAACCTGTCCTCCAGCTCCACGAGGCTCTGCGGGTGCGTCACGTCGTAGGTGAGGATGACGGCGGCCGCCCCCCGGCAGTACATGGAGCCCAGGCCGTGGAACTGCTCCCGCCCTGGGGAGAGAGGGAGAGAGGGAGAGGCCGGCGTGAGGCGGGGTCTGCACTCTGGCCGGAGGGACAGGGCCCGTGCGGCTGGCCACGGAAGGGCTCGGACACCAGCGGCCGGAGAAAGGCAGGGGTGGAAGGAGGCAGCAACCCAGCGCCGGCCTTGGGGTGCAGCACAGCAGAGCCGCTGGCGGCCACGGGAAGCAGCGCGCACCCCCAGGCACGCGTCCTCGCACCGTTCAAGACCAGGAGGCTGCCCGCCCACCGCCGCCCGGAGTGTGCCGCCCCCTTCCACCCTGGCTCCGAGGGGCCGCTCGCAGACAGGACAGCTTTTCTGCCACGGACCGCTTCTCTTCTGCAGTCCCCTCCCCCAGCCTCTCCTCCTGCGAGCCCACCGACTATGGACTGACACCTCCAACCTGGGAGGTAAGGACTGGGGATTTAACTCAGTGGCTGCGGCATCTGCCTCAAAAGCGCAAGGTCCAAAGTCCTGAGTTCAATCCCCAGTAACCACCATGCTGGGCAAGTGACTCACATCCACCAGCAATCAGGCCCACACACCCCAGAGCCAGGCGTGGTGGCTCACGCCTGTCATTGCAGCACTCGGGAGGCAGAGGCAGGAGAATTGCTGTGAGTTCAAGGCTTGCCTGAACTACATGTGGGCTCAGGGCCAGCCTGAGCTACAAAGCAAGGCCCTGTCTTAAAAATAAAAAAATAAATAAAAATAATAAAACTGGAGCTGAAATAAACTTTTCCTCCCTTGACTTCTAGGTGTCAAGTATTTTGGCTTGGCATTTTAAAAGTAACTATATACCTACCTTCTCTCTAACTTTCCCACTCAAACTTATTTTTTCTTTCAAACTTTTATTTCTGTACATTTGTGCTTCAGTTTTCATTTCTATTATCAATGAAGGCAAGAACCAAGAATGTACTTCCACATCTCGAGCAGCTTAATCTGTGCTGGGCCAGAAGCTGAGCCCAGCCCAGCCCCCATATCCATCCCACACCCTCAAAGCGGAGCCTGGCCTGGGTGACTCTTGGGCCCTCCGCACAGCAACGGACCATGTGGAGACCTCTTGCCTCCTCTCCTCACCCCAGAGCTGGAGCTCTAGCTCCCTTCACACGAGGCTCCCCGAGAATGGAGGGGTCGGCCCCGCGTCCCACTCCGGGAAGGAAAAGCCAGGCCAAAGGGTGCAGCCTCCGGCTGGCCAGGCAGCAGGGCGCGGCTGAGGCCTGGTCAGGGCAGTGAGGCAGCCCACCGCGAGCGCCCTCCCAGAGGCCCAGGCTGCCCCGGGGAGCTGGGGGCAGGAGCGGACATGTCCGGGGAGCTCACCCGGGAGGATATGTCGAGACTTAATTGCCACTCACTGAGACGAGGACGCAGGGAAACGCCCAGAGCGAGGCTGAGCACGTGACAAGCACACTCGGGACCAGCTGAGGTCCGCAGCAAAGGGACAGGGACGGGCCACGCAGGTCCAGGCTCCTGCAGACAGCCCCAGGGCAGGGCCACTGGCTGCCGGCGGCTCCCTACTCAGATCTATAGGCCCAGCACACATCTGAAACACACAGGAGGGCTGGGCAGACATGGCCCCCAGCACGGCAAGTCCTAGCAGGAAGGAAACTATCTCGGATGCACGTGTCCCAGGGACGAAGGTGACAGTGGCCAGTGTCCCTCTGCCTGGGATCTCCAAAGCAACGCCCTGCAGGTCCACCCACTGGCACCACCGGGCAGCCCCACAGGGGCCCCACTCTGCAGACAACCTGCATCACTGTCCGGTGGCAGCCGGCCAAGTCGTCTTAGCCAAAATGCAGGTGGCCCTGCCTAGGTGGGCAAGAGCCATGAAGCAGCTCAGGGTCTCTGTCCATCGGTCCTCTGCAGACTTCCTGGACCCTGATGGGCACGACGGCCAGCAGCACCCAGTTCTCCTTGCCCAGGGAGTGACCGCCTGGGGCTTTATCACAGGGCTGTATGAAAATGGCCCAGAGCAGACAGGAAGGAGGAAACAGAAGTCAGGAGCCTAAGGGCACCCCCAGCTGCAGGGCAGACCTGAGCCTGGCCCAGCCACCCAGCCTGGCCCTGGCCCGGGGCTCTTGGGCTAAGTGCTGGCAGCTCCTGGTGGAAGGTCAAAAGCCACAGATCCGGTGGGCTGGCCTGCAGAAGTCACGCACCGCTCTGCCTGCATGCTGTGAACAGAGGTTAGGGCTCTTAGACACACGGACGCTCAGAGCCCAGGCCCCGAGGCCGGGGGGGGGGGCACTCCCCACCGAATGTCCCCAGCAGCCAGATAAAAGTGGGAAGATGGCAGTTCTGTGGCAGGGCTCAGTGGTCCAGGCTCCCCGCACAGCTGAGGCCCGGCTCCCTTCCCCGCAGCCCAAGAAGTGAGCAAAGAGATGTTTAAAGGGCGGTTTCTGAAAGGCAAGACACAGAACGACGCCGTCTGGTTCTGCCAGAGGGAGACTTCGCAGGAGGTGAAGTCTTGGCCGGCACAGGGCGCAGGGCCAGGAGGAGCTGGGGGACGGCCGGCTCTTCCCGGGGACAGAGGCGCAGCCACAGGGCTTCGTGGACAGGACGGCCTCGCCAGGACAGCCGCACCCCAACACCATGCCTGGAACCAGACTGCCCGCCGCACGGCTCCCGGTGGCCATCCAAGATGGAGTCAGCACTCCCGGGCAGACCTGAATGGCCAGTGACTCTGGACCTCATCCTGGCCCCGCAGGCCGGGTGCTGTAGGGCCCGCGCCTGGCCAGGGGCACATGCCATCCCAGGCCCTGAGGCCCACGGGCCAGGCTCTCGGCGCAGGGGCTCAGCCCTTTCTGGGGACATCCCCTCAGAATGAAGCTGCATGTGTGTGTGCTGTATGCATATGTATGTTGTGTGTACACAGCATGTGTGTATGTATGCATGCTTGTATGTGTCTATGTGTGTGTATATGTATTTTTTAGCTTCTTGAGACAAGATCTTGCTATGTGGCCAAGCTGGCCTTGAACTCACGGCGATCTGCCTGTGTCGGCCACAGGAGTTCTAGGGTTCCACGCATGCACCTCTCGCCCAGCTGAAAACACAGCTCCGGAGTCCGGGCTAGCCCCAGCCACCCCCCCCACCGGCCAGCCGGGCTGTTCCCCCACAGAGACCCAGCCTCGGAGCTGGCATGTCAGGAGCGAAGCCTGGGACCCACCCGCTCCAGGACCTGCACACACAGCCAGAGGGCTCCACAGATCGAGGGGGAGGGGCGCAGGGGCCAGAGGGGACTTTTCAGAAAACCGCAAGAGCATTTTCAGTTTCATCTTCACCCTGCCTGGCGACTTCACTGTGGGCCTCTTTCCAGCCGGCCCTTCCCAAGCATGCGTGGAAATCCCCAGCCACGGCCCAGGAGCAGGGAGTGGTACAGAGGGACCCTCCGGGCACATCTGCCAGGCAGTATCCTACCAGAATGTGCCTGGCGTATGGCCAGTACAGCGCATTTCCTGCCTCCAGGGGCCACCGCAGCCCCCCCTCCTCCCCC
>PVIC010042775.1:0-15669 GCA_004025085.1 Thryonomys swinderianus
TTTTCTGTCAGCTATGTACCTAATAATTATGGAAGCTTCCTGTGCACCCGAGCTCTTCTTTATACCTGTCAAACCACTTCTCTTATCTTCTCCCACTGTCAGGACTCTCGAGGATTAATTGGAATGAAGCATGAATTTAACTTGAGACTGTGATTTAAAATATTTTGATGATTTGTCTGAAAACATATTTTTTCAAGGTTTTTACCCATCAGTGGGAAACTTGATTCAGGATGTCCTCAGTTTTTGCAGCCCTGAATTTTCACTTTGAAACACTTACTTTAATATTCATTCATTAACAAAAAATACATATTAGCATATGTTGGTGTTTAGGCACCAGTGTAGGAGCTGAGGGCAGGACGATGAGTGGGATGGGTCCCTGTCCCGCCTCCTACTGTACACCATAGCAAAGGGAGACAGACATGGCTACCCACAGGGAAGTACACGAGTTGTTTCCCGGACTGCACAGGGCTAGACAAGTCGTCCTGTCACAGTGAGCAGCTTCAGCCACAGCACGGCGAAGCGAGAGTCGGCCGGAAGTTTGGTGCAGCAGGGATGAGGTAAGCATCCAATGAAACTTACTACAATGATGGAAATGCGCTCCATCTTCACTAACTGAGTAGCCAATAGCCTCGCAGGGCTTGTACAACTGAATAAATTAACTTTATTTCACTTAATCTTAATTAATTTAAATAACCTCAGCAGTGAGGCAGCGTGAGTGCCTTAAGGAGCGAGTAGAGGGGTCGGGAGGAGGAGGAGCTGTGCGCCCGGCGGTCCGAGCAGCAAGGGGCTGGAGAGCTGAGCTTTTCCGATCTGCTTGACCAACCAGCGGCATCACCTGCAGGCGGCAAGGCCTTGGAGGGTTTTCCACCGAGCGTGCACTCAGCCCCCAGCCACCCACTCGCATCCCTCATGAACAATTTTATCACAAAGAACCGAGGGCTCTTAGCAGCCAGCAAGGGATATTACAATCTGCCATGGGAAAGCTGCCTGAAAGGAAACACTGGATCCACCAGTGGAAAAAGCATTTAAACTTAATCAGATGGGAAGATGGTTTATTGCTAGAGGGATTATTATTGGTTTGGGAGCATTATGCTTCTGTGGCTTGTGAAAGTCTCATGAGACTGGATTGGGTTGAAAAGGCTGTGATTTGGCCCCAGGATGTAAAGGGTAGGGTATGTTCTACCTGCATGTACTTAGCAGGAAGCATTAGTTTACCAGCTTCGTCTGCCTTGGCAGTAGCTAGAGGTCCTGTTCTCATGGACTTCATGATGAGAGGTCCTTGGGTAACAATTAGTGCAACCTTTGCAACCATAACTGGGACTGGAAAGCTGATACGAGCCATATCATCTGAACAGAGTCCAGGCCAAAGGCATTGTGCCTATTTGCAGCATTCTAGTGTGATGGGTACAGCAGTGGGACCTCTATTGGGAGGGTCTCTCCTGGTCAGATGTGTGTGACACATGGCTGGCATTGTTGGGGCCCTGTCTGCTGTGGCCACATGGGTGCCCAATGCGAAATATCTGAACATGTCAGAGTCCCTGGGGTGGGCCTAGGTCTTGTCTTTGTGTCCTCACTGGGATCTATATTTCTTCTGTCCACCAGCATGGCTAGTGCCACTAAGTATGCCATGGAGGAGTACAGTGGATTTATTTTCTTCAGTGTATTCCTTCTGTTTGATACTCAGAAAGTAGACAGATGTACAGAAAAAATAATATCTTCAGTTCAAAAGTATGATCCCATCAATTCAGTGTTGGCAATCCACCTAGATACAGTAAATATATGTAGGCAAGATGTGACTATTCCAGCAACTCAAGTCAGCGGGAAGAAATGAAGTGACAGCATCTAGCTTGGGCCTTGTCAGCCAGCTCCTGATAAATAAGCCAAGTACTCATGACAAGCTCAGATTGAGGTTCAGAAGATAAGAACATGCAGACATGTTTTAAATGTTCCAGTAATGTTACCCTTCTAGTCTGTTTTTTCTTTTAGAGAATAAATTCAGTAGTTCTCTTCCAAGTAAGCAGATAAATACATCCAATTCTCCTGTGTGAGCACTTTTTAGACATTTTATTTAATGAATGTGAAAACTAAAATGTGTTAGGAGAAATTAAGTACTTTATCAATTTTTGAGTTTATTAGGGTAAGTGAAAATCAGCAGGTGCACACTTGTATAATTTTGTGACACAGAACAGAGGTTCTGGTGTAGAGATCAGAGAGAATTATGCAGTAGGTTACCCACAGCTCCCCTCTGCCATACTTAGGATTTAGTGTTTTGTGATTGTGATGAGCCAGCGTAGACATCCGACTATTCGGAACAGACAAGTGATGCTGTTTTTAGATTTGTCTGTGAAACAAAGACATAGGTGATCAATTCCTCCTGCTCTGTTTCTCAGTGATGTCTTCACGGTAGAGATGTGGTCAGGGAGAGGATGTGTAGGGACTGTCCAGAGTGTTAATCACATGAGAAGGTTGGAATATGTATATGTGGCTTTTGATTTTGGATCTCCTAAAGCAACATATCCTTAAAATGTCTCAAGATAAAACATTAAAAGCATGAAATTTGTAGCTTTTTAAAGTATACAAACAACATGCTATGGTTGCTGAGGTTCTATTGTGTTTTTTGTTTTGTCCTTTTGAGGCAAGGTCTCACTATATAATTGAGGCTGGCCTCGAACTCACAGCAATCCTCCTGCCTTAGCCTCACAAGTACTAAAATTATAGGCATGTGGCACCATGCTTGTGACATTTGTTAAGTTTCTTGGTACAGACCTATTATTTTAGAAAGTATTTAGTAATGGAAATAAGTTATATGATTACTGAGATTATTGCTATTTTGATAAGTATTTATTACAGTAACCTGGAAATAACTTTAAAGTACATAGGATGCTTATTTATGAAACAATAAAGCTTCTCTCCAGATGGTGAAAAAAAATAGCCCGATTGGTTAGTGACTGCCATATTGGACAAGGCAAGAGCTGGAGATATAGCTCAGTTGCACGCATAAATCATGGGTTTTGTCCCTAGCACTGTAATATTAACAGGAACAGACAGGGTAGCTCTAGATGTAGAGGCCAGATCAAAGGGAAGGTCTTGCATCCCATGTGAGGAGGGCTGAATTTTCTTCTGTAAAAAGTCTTTAAAGGGCTGGAGATTTAGCTCAGCAGTTCCAGCGCCTGCCTCGCAAGCGCAAGGTCCTGAGTTCGATCCTAGTGACCACATACAATGCTGGGCGTGGTGACTCACACCCACCAGCAATCAGCACCACATACCACAGTGCCGGGTGTGGTGGCTCATGCCTGTAATCCCAGCACATGGGAGGCAGAGGCAGGAGGATTCCTGAGTTGAGGCTTGCCTGGGCTACATAGTGAGCTCAGAGCCAGCCTGAACTACAAAAGCAAGACCCTGTCTAAAAAAAAAAAAAAAAAAAAGTCTTTAAAGGACCATATGTAAGGAAAAATAGTCTTCACATTTGAGAGTGGAAGCAAAGGAGATAGAATCAGTAGGTTCTGTGACAGGTCTGGGCGTGAAAAGAGAAAGGAAGATGAAAGCAGCATCACACTAAGCAAGTGGAAGCTAAAATTAAATTGGTACTGGTTCATCCCAACCCAGGAGAGGTAACGTAGTCAGGTGTTATGTTACTGTCTTCCTACTTGCGACCCAGGCCTTCCTGGATTGAAGTAATGTGATGTAATATGGCATTTGATTAGTCAAAGGAAACAGCTGCTAACATGGAATGCAGTTCTTTAAGAATTTCAGCAATGGAAGAAGGAGATTAAAGCAAGTTCATCTTCATAAAATTGATGATTAATGTATTACAAAGCACAGACTGTTCCTTGCTAATTGAGAAAATATTTCTTTAATAAGGCATTAGATGGGTATTCAAGGTTTTGTTTTAAGAGTGATTGTCTTGGTCCATATGTAAATTAATTAGAAAAACGTATTTCTGCTTTTTTCACCAAATTTTATTTTTATATTAGTGCCTATTTATCACTCCTAAGCCTTTTGGCCAAGAGCAAGTCTAGTACCACATATTTGCAGTACATAATGATTATATTTATCAAGGCGAGTTGGTATAGGTACTAAACACATCTGAGTTCTTTTTGTCTCCTTCCCCTCCTATACCTTCCTACCCACTCCAACTCTGGTCCCTTTCCCACCTGAAAGCATCTCCCTGCTTTCAATTATTTCACTCTATATTTTGAGTTTCTCATATCATAGAACCCATGCAATATTTAAACTCGTGTCTGGATTATTTCACATAATATTGTGGTCTCAAGATGCATCCACTTACCTCCAAATGCCTCAAGTTCATCCTTCTTTATGGCAGGGTGGTATTTCATTGTGTATAAATACCACATTTTACTTATCCCTTTATCTGTTGATGGGACTATAGGCCATTTTCAAGACTTAGCTATTGTAAATTATGCTGATTAAAAACATGGGTTTGCATGTATCTCTGTAAAATGATAACTTGAACTCTTTAGGGAAGATACCAGAAGGGAACTAGCTAGGTCAAATGGAATTTCAGTTTTTAATATTTTGAGGAATTTTTATATTGATCTCAATACCTACAAGCCTACCAACAGTGTAGAGGGTTTCTTTTGCCCTGAAGCCTCAACAGCATTTATTATTATTTGACTTTTTGACGACAACCATACGATAGTATCTCAGAGTTGCTATAATTTGCACTTCTCAAATGTCTAGAGAGAATGAGCTTTATTTACGTGTTTATTGACAACCTGTACTTTTCTCTCATTTTCCCAAAAGAAAGGGCCTATCCAGAAAACAAGTTGTAGCAAGGATATCTCCTCTAAAATGATGCTAAAACTTGTTTTCTGGGAAGATCTTATTTTCAGGGAAACGCAGTTCTTCTGAGATCTCAGTTGCTCTTGTTTATTTGTTTGCTTTGAGACAGGGTCTTGCTGTGTACCCTAGGCTGGCCTTGATTCCCCTGCATCAGCCTCCTGAGTGCTGGCATTACAGGCATATGCCACCAGGTCCAACAAGTTGCCCATTTTTCTTATTGTGCTTCTTACTTTTGAGGTAGTCTGACATTTTTTTTAGTTCTTTATATATTCTAGATTTCAGTCTTGTCCAAGGAATATCTGACAAAATCTGTTCCTATTCTGCAGGTTTTCTCTTCATTCTGTTGGTTGTTTCCTTTGGATGTGCAGAAGCTTTTAAATTTGATAAACTACTTGTTGATTTTCAGTGCTATTTCTCATGCAATAGTGTTCTGTTCAGAAAGTCCTTACTTGTGCCTAAGTCTCCAAGAGTTTTACCCAAAGTGTGTTTCTTAATGCTACCATGAATGATATTGTTTTTAAGTTCTTTCTCAGTGAGTTCCTTTTTAGTGTACAGGGATGCTACTGACTTCTAGGATTTTGTATTTTGCTATGTTGCTAAGTTTTGTTATTCTAGGGGATCTTTTGGTAGAGTCTTTTTGAGTCCTGTATGTAGAGAATGACATCATCTGCAAATAATGATACTTTGACTTCTTTCTTCCCTATATATGTCCCTTCTATTTTTTCTTTGGTCTGATTGTTTTGCCTAATGTTTTGAAAATTATGCTGAACAGGAGTAATAATAGTGAACATCTTTGCCTAGTTCCTAATTTAAGGTAAAGGTTTCTGTTTTCCCCTAATTAATATGTCAGTAAGTTTTTAATAAATGGATTTTTATAAGACTGAGATGAGGTCCTTCTATCCCTATTTTCTTCAGTGTTTTTATCATGAATAGATGTTTGGATTTTATTGTCTTTTCTACATCTATTCATATGATCATGTGATTTTGTTCTTGTTTCTGCTTATGTGATGAGTTACATTATTGACTTACATATCTCAAACCATCATTACATCCCTAAGATGAAGCCTACTTGGTCTTGGTATGTGACCAAATTGATGATTTGTTTCATTCTGTATTCAAGTATCTGTTTTAAAAATCGAGTTTATTGGTACATTTTAACATATGCATTATGATCACACTCAACATTAAAAATTTGTACCTGTAAATGACATATCTTTTTTTTTTTTGAGACAAGGTCTCGCTTTGTAGTTCAGGCTGGCCCTGAGCTCACTATGTAGCCCAGGCAAGTCTCGAACTCAGCAGTCCTCCTGTCTCTGCCTCCCGAGTGCTGGGATTACAGATGTGAGCCACCATGCCTGGCACTGTGGTACGTGATACTGATTGCTGGTGTGGGCATTAGTTACCATGCCCAGCACTATATGTGGTTACCAGGGATTGAACTCAGGACCTTGTGCTTGCAAGGCAAGCGCTAGAACCACTGAGCTAAATCTCCAGCCCAACATGGCATATCTTGATTCTCATTTTTTCCCTTTCCCTGCCCCTCTGATCACCCCCTGCACTATATATATATATATATATATATATATATGTGTGTGTGTGTGTGTGTGTGTGTGTGTGTGTGTGTGTGTGTGTGTGTATATATATGAGCTTTGTTTCCTTTAACTATCACATTTTTTCTTCCCCTTTATCTTCCCTTACCTCCTTTCCTTTTTCTCTTTGAACATTTTCTTCCTATTTCACAATACCTATCCAACATTCTGGACCTGATTTACACCTTTAGTTTCTCATACTAGAGAAACAGTATAGTATTTACACATCTATGTCTTATTTATTTCACTTATGAATTTTCTTCAATGTGCATCCATTTGAGTATAAATGACTCAAATTTCTCATTCTTTATGGCTGAGTAGTACTCTATTTTATTTTAAAAAATCTTCTTTATCCTGTGTCCTGTTGTTGGATATTTGGACTGTTTACAAGATTTAGCTATTACAAACTGAGCTGCTATAAACATGGGACGCACATATGTCACTGTGATATGATGTTTTCAATTTTTTCATTCATTATACCTAGCAGGGAAATAGCAGGATTAAATGGGACTTCTAATCCTAACGTTTTGAGGAATCTCCACAGTAGAATCAAACAACTGATTTCTACAGTGGTTGCCCCAGTCTACATTCCCACCAACAGTGGAGAAGGGTTCCTTTCTCCCTATACCCCACCAGCATTTGTTCTTGGTTGATTTCTTCATAGCTGCCATTCTTTGTGGAGTGAGGTGGAATCTCAGCTTGTTTTCATCTGCATCTCTTGAATGACCAGTGATATTGAACATTTTTTCATGTTTCTTCACTGCCTTTACGTCGTCATCTGAAAAATGTTTGTTCATTTCAGATGCCCATTTTTTGATTGAGTCTTTAAATTTAGAGAAGCTGATATTTAAAGTTCTGTATATACTCCAGAGAGTAGTCTTTTGTCTGAGAAATAGCTGGTAACATTTTTCCCAACTTATCTTTTTGCTCTGTTGGTGGTTTCTCTTGTTGTGCAGAAGCTTTGTTAATAAGATGAGATCCCAGTTGTTGATTCTTTTTTTTTTTTTCTTTGAGAGAGGGTCTTGCTTTGTAGTTCAGGCTGGCCCTGAGCTCACTATGTAGCCCAGGCAAGCCTTGAACTCAGCAATCCTCCTGTCTTTGCCTCCCCAGTGCTGGGATTACAGGTGTGAGCCACCACACCCGGCACTGTAGTATGTGGTACCATTTCTGGTGGGCATGATTCAGCACACCCATCATTGTTCTATGTAGTTACCAGGATCGAACTCAGGACCTTGCCCTTGCAAGGCAGGCAAGCAGGCGCCAGAACCACTCAGCTAAATCTTCGGGTCCCGCTGTTGATTCTTTCTGTTAGTTCTTGTTCTATGCCAGTATCTTGTTGAGGATTTTTTTTTTTTTTGCATCAGTACTCATTAGAGAGTGGCCTATCATTCTCTTCTTTGGTTGGCTTTATTTCTAGGTTTGCAAATGGGTTAATGTAGCTTCCAGGAATGACTTTGGGAGTACACCTTCTCTTTCAGTTTCATTAAAGAGCTGGAAGAATTAGATCATCCCTGAAATTCTTTTGAAATTCAGCAGTGAATCTATCAGGTTCTGCGCTTTTCTTAGTAGGTTGTTTAGTATTGCTTCAACTTTATTGCCTGGTATTGGGTTATTTGGAGTTTTTAGGTCTTGATTCAGTTTTTGTTAATTAACTTATACGTAGTAATCTCTTTTTCTTTTGATTCTTCCAGTTTATTGGCATACAAGTTTGTGACATAGTTGGTAATAACCTTCTGGATTTTGGCAGTCTATAATTTCATCTTTTTTGTTTCTAGTAGCATAGTATGTCTTTTTTCCTCCGTTTTTTCCTGGTATGATTGGTGGACTTGTCATTGTGTTCCATAAGTTCTGGTATGTTGCACTGGTGCTATCATTTATTCTACAAACTGTCTTAGAAAATTTTTAATTTCTAATGTGATCCATTGACTAAAAATGTGTTGCTTAATCTTTGTCGTTTCATAATTTCATGATTTCTTTTACCATTAATTTCTAGTTTAATTGTATTATGATCTGATAATATGCAGGGTAAAATTTCAGTTCTTTTCTGTTTACATAAGCATGCTTTATGTGATAAAATGTGGTTATTTTTTTTAGGAAATGCCATGTGCTGCCATGAGGAATGTGTATTGTGTTGTTGGGTGGAAAATTGTGTACATATCTATTAAGTCTATTTGTTCAAATATTTGGTTCAGTTTTGATATATCTTAGATGATTTTCTGTTTAGTTGGCCTATTTGTGATAGTGGGGTGTTGAGAACCCCTAACTATAATTGTACTGATATTTATATGATTTTTCTTTTCAATGAGTATTTGTTTTATGAAGTTTGGTACACTTTTACTTAGTGTACATATGTTTATAATTACTTTATCTTCCTGTTGAATGGTTCCTTTAACAAATGTGCAGTGACTTTCTTTGCCATTTCTGATTAGTTTTGACTTAAAGTCCAGTTTGTCTGAAAATATGATAGCTACTCATGCTTGTTTGGGGGTTCACATTGCATGGAATATTGTTTTCCATTGATTTTTCACTCTATGGATTTCTTTTTTAGTTAAATGTGTTTCTTTTATATAGCACATTGTTGGAACATGTTTCTTGATGCATTCTGATAATCTGTCTTCGGTGAACTGAAATCATTCACACTGATGGTTATAACTGGAATTGTCTTATTACCACCATGGTATTATTTTCTTGCTGCTGATTCCCTTTCTTTTCTATCTACTTAATTGCTTACTCTGCCTGGTGCATTCATTCTATTGAGCCTTTTCCATTGTTATCTTCATTTCATCTTTCTAGATTATCATTGAGAATTTTTTGGAATGCTGGTTTCATGGTCATTAATTTCTTTAGGTGCTTTTCATCATAGAAATATCTTGTTTTTACAAAAAATTTGAACACTAATCTTGCAAGATAAATTAGTCTGGGTTGGAAGTGAGGGGTGGAAGTATTGTACTCCAAGCTTTCTTTGACTTTAAGGTATGTATTGAGAAGTCTGGTTTTTTTTTTTTTTTTTTTTTTTGAGACAGGGTCTCACTTTGTAGTTCAGGTTGGCTCTGAGCTCACTATGTAGCCCAGGCAAGCCTCCAACTCAGCAATCCTCCTGCCTCTGCCTCCCAAGTGCTGGAATTACAGGCGTGAGCCACCACGCCCAGCACTGTGGTATGTGGTATTGATTGCTGGTGGATGTGAGTCTCCACGCCCAGCATTGTATGTGGTTACCGGGGATTGAACTCAGGACCTTGCGCTTGCGAGGCAGGCGCCAGAACCACTGAGCTAACCCTCTGGCCCCTCAATACACATTTTTAAAACTCCTGGTATGGTTTATATCTAAATATCCCCCCAAAGCCTCATGCACTCATAGCTGGGCTTTTTCAGAGGTGGTTGGATGTATAATGTGTGATGCTAAGATTAAGTATGTGGTGTTGAGATTAAAGGTGTGTGATACTAAATTAGTTCACTTTGGTTTGGCATAGTTCTGAGGGTGAATAACGGAAGGCCCTCTCTGGGTGTGAACAGAATATATAAGACAGAAAGAAGGCTGCTGAGGTCCTTTATTGCTACTTGCTACTTTGCTGCTTTGCTGCCTTCTGCCCACCATGGATAGTTTTTCTCTTCAATACCCCTCTGCCATGCCACCCTGTCTCACAACCAATCAACTAAAAACTGAAACTTCTACAAACTGTGACACAATTAAACTTTCTTCCTTTGAGTGACAGGTATTTTGTCTCAGCAACAACAACAAAAAATAACAAAATCCTTAGTTGTTTTCTACGCTGAGCATTCATTACTTGCATCTTTTTCTTCAGCTTCTCTGGGTTTCTATTAGTAGCTTCTTTAGACTTGTTAATTATTTGTTTTATTAGGTTTATAATTCAGTTATATCTGTTTTGAATTTTCCAAGTCCCTTATTAATCTATTGCTGAGATATTTCCACTCTGTGG
Organism: Thryonomys swinderianus; assembly: GCA_004025085.1. Classification (NCBI taxonomy): domain Eukaryota; kingdom Metazoa; phylum Chordata; class Mammalia; order Rodentia; family Thryonomyidae; genus Thryonomys; species Thryonomys swinderianus. The sequence continues at coordinate 10,331 of PVIC010042775.1, forward strand.
CATTTGATTTTCTTCCATTTTGATCCCCCAGATCACCTTTGGGGAATTAGGAGGTTTGGCGGCCTTTATTTGCCTTGTTTTCTTGTGTTTCAATTTTGTATTTGTTCATTTTTTGTGCTGAGGCTTTGCAGATTGATTATGAGTTGCATTACTGCTAGCAGAGAGACTTCTTTAACTAATGTCTACTCTTCAAAGTTGTCCTTTGGACATAGCTAGCTATTGGCCTTTGCCCAGATCCAACCAGCTCCCTTTATTTGGAAGGCAGAGAATATCATAGCCTATTTTTCCCAGTACCAGTTGTTTAAGAATGGGCTACATTATTGTTTTTGACCTTCAGGCAATCCAGGAAGTATTATATAGGAAAAAAAACCAGTTGATTGCAACAACAGTCTCACCTTGGCTAAAGTAGTAAAATCAGCCATAACAACAGTGTCAAACACAAACTGGATATTAAACCCTAAGAACTAATAATTTACTACCTTAACAACAGAAAACTTATGTACAACTATAGTATCAACTTTACAACAAACAAGATACTGAGTTATAGTAAAGTACTACTCAGTAGAACAACTTTACCTCCATTAACAATAAAATAGTATTCAAATGTAGTAAGATACAGTGAATTATCTGCAGATTCATAAAGCTTAATGATTATCACAATGGAACCATGAAAAAAGTAAAAATTGAAAAATGAAGCAATGCAAGATAGGAAGGAGATAAAATTGAAATAAAGGATCCTATTAAGTAAAAGGAAATCCATAACACTGAGTAAAAATAGTTAAAATCAACAAGGAATAGTTAACAATAAATATAGATTAAGCTAGAGGAAAAATAACAAGGAAACAAAATGCCAAAAGAAAAGAAAAATGAGTGAGAAAAGAAGAGCTAATCAAAGCAATTAAAATGGGAGAGAGAAAATAGAAGATAGAACTATAAACAATTCAAAAACAAAAATCAAACCTATCCAGTAAAGAAAAAGAAAATAAATGAGAAAAAAATTCTGAGTATTTTTAGGTAAGTAGTTTTCTTCTAGAACACACCATCTTTGTAATCCAGTAAGCCACATTCTTCTCTGGCCTTCTTTATAACTTGTGGGTTTGTATGGTGAGACTTCTATTCAAGAGGTCCCTCATCTACAAACCCTGGGACATGAAACTATCCAAGCTGAGACACAGCCCTGCTCATGTTGCTATATGGGAAAGCAATCAGACCACTGACCTCTAAATTCAGACAGTGGGGCAAGGGCAAGGCTACCAGGTAATACAGCTGCTGAGTCTTGGTCTCATCAGTATTGAAATTTTCAGAACACTATTAGTGTTTTGAAAAATAGTTTTATACTCAGAAAAATGCATAAAGCCTCTGATTTTGCATATAATTTTAGAGAATTTTTGTGATTTGAAAATCATGCAAGTGTCAGTTGACTCTTGATCTTAAAAAATCTCTAATCTGGGGATGGCACTGTAGCTCAATTGTAGAGCCCATGACCAGCATGTTCAACCCCTGGTTTCCATTCCCAGCACCAGAAAAAAGTTCTTAATTTTGTTGTTGTTGTTGTTGCTTTTGGGAGACAGGGTCTCGCTTTGTAGTTCAGGCTGGCCCTGAGCTCACTATGGTGCCCAGGCAAGCCGCCACGAACTCAGCAATCCTCCTGTCTCTGCCTCCCAAGTGCTGGGATGACAGGCGAGAGCCACCTCGTCTGGCATTGTGGTATGCGGTGTTGATTGTTGGTGGGCGTGTCTCTACGCCCAGCATTATATGTGGTTACCGGGGATCGAACTCAGGTCCTTGCGCTTGCAAGGCAGGCCCTGGAACCACTGAGCTAACCCTCCAGCCCCAAGTTCTTAATTTTTAATCTACCTCTGGAGAGTAGATAAATGGACATTATCTTTACAATTATTTTTTCTATACACTGAGCTTTTTGGATGTATAAATAAAAAGTAAATTTACAATAATGTTGAACTACAGTTTTAGTTATGCGTTTTCATTATTGACTCATTAAAGTACAGTGGTATTTGAATAAAAGTCCTTCAAAGTTAAAAAAAAAACCAGATTCTGTGCTTTTTGCACCTCTGTTGTTCTCCATTATAATCTATATGCTATATAATTAGCTATGCTTTAGAGCTCCAGTGGCGCAATTGGTTAGCACGCGGTACTTATAATTAGCTATGCTTTTTTAAAACACAGCCATTGTTTATGTAATATATGTGCTATGTCAATTTTGAAACTGTGAAAGTCATAGAGTTTTAGAATTTCCAATTTTGGTTTCCTCAACAAAAGGGCTTGATAATGAAGAGGACAGCAAAATGTCCTGCTTAATAATGAGAAAGAAAATGCAAAACAAGTAAGATAATGAAAGTCACCCTTATTCTAGTTTCTCAAAGGACACCTGTAAGCTATTTTTGTCTGCTTTCCCACATCCTTTCAGCGAGGAAGATCACAAGACCATTTCTAAGTTGTCTTTTCAATTGAATTCTTTATTGGTACAATTTATATACATCTCATAATCATGTATAACATTGGAGAATTTGTACTACTATATGACACAAGTCAATTCTCATTTTTACCCATATCCCTACCCACCCACACCTCCCCACCCCCTTTATACATACTCTTGTATTTTCTTTCTGTATCATATTTATTCCTTCCCCTCATCACATTCACACACGAAATTTCCTATGGAAATTTCCTGCTCTATAAAAGCTGTCATACTTTCTAGAGCTCATTTGCATCAACAGGCGTTCATCTCAAAGAGAAGATCCGGAATTTGCCTGTGATCTATTGATTTCACTTATTAGTATATCCTCCAGGTGTCTCCATTTGCACCTAAATGGATTGATCTTGTCATTCTTTATGGCTGAGTAGTACTCCATTTTATAAAAAAAAAACACATCTTCTTTATCCACTCTCCAGTTGATGGTCATTTGGGTTGTTTCCAAGATTGAGCTATCACGAACTGAGCTGCTATGAACAAGGGTGTACATCTGTCTTAAATTCTATTGGGTATATTCCTAGCAGAGGGATAGCAGGGTCAAATGGGATCCCTAGGCCTAGTTTCCTGAGAAATCTCCACACATATAACCACAATGGTTGCACAAGTCTACAGTCCCACCAACAGTGGAGAAGGGTTCCTTTCTCCCCACAGCCACACCAGCATTTATTATTGGTTGATTTTGTGATCGCAGCCATTCTTTGTGGAGTGAGATAAAATCTCAGTGTTGTTTTCATTTGCATCACTCGAAAGACCAGTGATGTGGAACATTTCTTCATATGTTTCTTGGCTACTTTGACTTCTGCCTCTAAGAAGTGTCTGTTCATTTCAGCTGCCCATTTTTTAATTGGGTCTTTAAACTTGGGGAGGGTGATCTGTTTGAGTTCTTCATATATTGTAGATAATAGCCCTTTGTCTGATAAACAGCTAGTAAAGATTTTTTTTTCCCATGTTTTGGTTGTGTTTTAGCAGTGCCAGCGACTTCTGTGGCTGTGCAGAAGCTTTTCAGTAGGATCAGATCCCATTTGTTGATTCTTTCTGCTAGTTCTTGTGCTAGGGAGGTTTTATTCATAAAGTCTCTGCCTAAGCCAATGTCTCCAAGAGTTTTACGTAGCCTGTTTTCCAACAGGATTAATATTTCTGTTTTAATGTTTAAATCTCGTATCTATTGTGAGTTTAGTTTTGTGCATGGTGAAAGAGATAGGTCTAGCTTTAGCTTTTGGCAGGTTAAAGCCCAGTTTTTCCAGCACCATTTGCTAAAGAGGCTGTCTTTCCTCACTTAGGGATGTTTGGCTCCTTTGTCAAAGATAAGGTGGCTTAGTGTATCCGGAGTTGTTCCTGGGTCTTCCCATCTATTCCACTGGTCCTCGGGTCTGTTACTGTGCCAGTACCATGCAGTTTTTTATCACAGTGGCTTTATACTAGAGTTTTAAATTGGGGATTGTAATACCCCCTGCCACGTCCTGGTTGCTTAGAATTGCTTTTGCTGTTCCAGGTTTCTTGTGTTTCCAGATGAATTTTTGTATTATTTTCTCTAGCTCTGTGAAGTATAGCATTTGGATTTCAATTGGAATTGCACTGAATCTGTATAGTAGTTGTGGGAGTATAGCCATTTTGATGATGTTGGTTCTCCCTACCCAGGAACAACGGATATCTTTCCACTTTCTGGTTTCCTTTTCTATCTCAGTTTTCAGAGTCCTATAGTTTTCAGAGTAAAGGTCTTTCACTTCCTTTGTTAGGTTGATTCCTAGATATTTCATTTTTCTGGGTGCTACTGTGAAAGGGATTGACTCCCCAATTTCTCTTTCAGTGAGTCTGTTGTTTGTGTAGACAAAGGCTGTTGAGTTTTGAGCATTGACCCTGTACCCAGCAACACTACCAAACTTGGTAATTAAGTCTAGCCATCTTTTGGTTGAGTTTTTAGGATCCTCTAGAGTATTATAACATCAGCAAATAATGACAGTTTAACTTCTTCATTTCTTATCTTTATTCCTTTTATATCTTTGTCCTACCTGATTGCTATGACTAATATTTCCAGTACTATATTTTTTTAAATGAATTCTTTATTGGTACAATTTATAAACATCTCAAAATCACGTATAACATTGGGGAATTTGTACCAGTATATGACACAAGTTAATTCTCATTTTTACCCATATCCCTACCCACCCACACCTCCTCACCCCCTTTATACATGCTCTTTTATTTTCTTTCTGTATCATGTTTATTCCTTCCCCTCATCACATTCCCACACCAAGTTTCCTATAGAAATTGTCCACTCTATAAAAGCTGTCATACTTTCTAGAGCTCATTTGCATCTACAGGTGTTCATGTCAAAGAGAAGATCCGGAAATGGTCTATCTGTGATCTATTGATTTCACTTATTAGTATATCCTGCAGGTGTCTCCATTTGCACCTAAATGGATCGATCTTGTCATTCTTTATGGCAGAGTAATACTCCATTTTATTTTTAAAAAAACCACATCTTCTTTATCCACTCTCCAGTTGATGAACATTTGGGTTGTTTCCAAGATTGAGCTATCACGAACTGAGCTGCTATGAACAGGGGTGTACATCTGTCTTTCCAATGTCATTTTAAAAATTCTTTTGGGTATATTCCGAGCAGGGGGATAGCTGGGTCAAATGGGACCCCTAGTCCTAGTTTTCTGAGAAATCTCCACACGGATCTCCACAATGGTTGCACAAGTCTGCAATCCCACCAACAGTGTAGAAGGGTTCCTTTCTCCCCACAGCCACGCCAGCATTTATCGTTGGTTGACTTTGTGATTGCAGCCATTCTTTGTGGAGTGAGGTGGAATCTCAATGTTGTTTTCATTTGCATCTCTCGAAT
>PVIC010042776.1:0-15673 GCA_004025085.1 Thryonomys swinderianus
AGGAGGAGGAGGAGGAGAAGAAGAAGAAGGAGAAGAGAAAAAAAACCTCAGGACTGTACACTTGCATGGAGGAGTTGGGTTCTGTTCTTGAACCCAAGTTCTTAACATGTTCCATAAGGGTGTATTTTGCCTTGACCTGATATCCAGCCATTTTCCCTTCCTCCTTCTGCTTTGACACTTTGACTTAATATTCCTGGCTGTTCTTCAGACACTTTATGTATAGTCTCCTTCCACTTTCTGGATCTGTGCAGTGAGGTCCACCATCTCCTGTCATACATCTCATGGCCTTCATCTCTTACTTCAGACACACCTTATCAATGAGACTTTTCCTGGTCATCCTCTTCAATATGTAAATATAGTAAATTTAGTTGTCAAACTCAATTCATTGCAAATTTGTCTTCCAATACCAGAAAGTTTGAGAACTGAACATATTTTTTTCCATAAAAAATAATGGAAAACCAAATAATTGGTTCTGAGGCCCAAAAATTACACTCATCAATTCATTATTCCAGGACTTTAATAAGTTTTGCAATGATTTCTTTAATTATCCTGGTTCGCACAGTTTTCCTCTTAGCTCTACTGCTGGTATCACTATCTTTCTTTGGTGTCATGGTTACAATATTTTAAGCAAACAAAGCACAAAAAAGCACAATGATGAATATTGTGACACACCAACACAAGCACCATATGTTGTCTAGGTGACTGGTGCTCAGACTACAGTGTCACCATTTTGTGTCCCTAGCAAAGTGCAATGTGAGATTCACTCTTGGCAGGTACAGGTTTTTTCAAGTCAGACTTTTGGCCTTACTACTGAGCAAAGTTGTGAACACTGAATGCATTTTAAAAAAAAAATCTGCTGTTCGCGTGGTGGAAAGTTCAATCTTAGAGTCGTTCTACAACCAAGGTAACATTGCCCTTCATGCCCTCTAGTGTTTTCTATTATGTCTTTGTGATGATCTTGATTGTCAGAAATACCCAGGAAATTAGGCACACCTCTGGATGTGTCTGTGAGGGTGTTTTCAGAGACAATCAGTGTGTGAGACAGGACGCTGAGGTTGACACTCACCCTGAACATAGGCAGCACCATCCAACAGGCTGAGGGACCAGATGGAACAAAATCAGGAGGAAGCTCATCATCTCTGAACCCCCTACCCCAAAACACGCTTTCTGGCTTCCCTGAGGTGCGCAGCTTTTCTCTTTCAGTCTCTTTCTGCCATGATGTGTCTGCCCGACCACAGGTCTACAAGGAATGGGTCTAGATGATCACAGAATGAAATATTAAACCATGAGTTGAAATGAACATTTTCTCCTTTAAGTTGTTATTCTCAAGTATTTCACAAAAATAATAGGAACCTGTATGTCTTCTACTAAGTTACCTTGGTCTCCTCCCAATATATTTCTCACTAAAATATAAAACTTCAAAAAGACAGGATTTTTATTCTAGTCACTGTTGTATCATCTTAGTCTAGAACTGTCACTATAGAAATTAACAAATATTTGATGACCAAGTGAATAGATTGAATTTCCTTTATTTCTAAAAAATTATACACATAATTTTTCTAATTCTAAAGTTAACAAATACAATTTTTTGCCACAAAAACTTTTCTTGGTTTCATGATGACTGTTAACCATAGGTACAACACCCTCACCATTCCTAAAGGTCTAGTAATTATACACTTAAACTGAAAGGACAAGATTAGGCTATCCAGGCTATAATGTAGTTGTTCCTCTCCTTCTAAGCTTTTGTCATTCATATCTGGAGGAAAAACTCATGATTGAAGTCTTCTGGATTCCCCAGGTAGTCTATTGAACACTAATAAATCAAGAACTCCTTCTGATTTCTTCTATCTTATCCTTTTAATATTATATTAGTCAGCTTTCCCATCACTGGACACAATACTCAACACCTACAACTTAGGTGGTTACAGCTGATCTGAGAGCTACGAATTCTTCTCACATATTATGAAGGGGTAACACCTCACCTGCATCTTCTACAGGTTAAAGGAGACATTTAATGTGGTTCATGTTTTAAGTGCATGGTCAATTGATTCCAAGGCAGAAACATGGCAGAAGGCCATGGTAGAGCGATGCCGCTTGGTTCATGGCAGTGTGAATCAAGAGCAAGTGAAAAACACCAGAGAGAGACCGCACAGGATCAGACATAACCCAAAGGCTACATCTCGATGATTCACCATACACATCCAGAAGCATGTTCTGCCAGTTCTCCTGAGCACATCTCCTGGGACAGATCCTAAAGCCAAGCAAGTTGACAGTCCATCCTAATGGCCACAGTCCGTTCATCATCAACTTTATATCCAAATACATCTCCTTAAACCATAATTAATCTCAAATAAAAACTAACAACTTCATAATTCTGCTTAAAACAATACAGCTATCCTTCATACAACTGGAAACATAATTTCTTCCCCAAAGTCTCAACATATTTCAAAAGTTCAAATCAAAGTCAGATAATCTCAAAGTACAATGTCATTAAAGAGACAGTCCTATTCCAAAAGGGAGTAATAGAGAGGGAAAAGAACTGAACCAAAGCAAGACCAAAATCCACCAGAGCAAACATTAAGTGCTAAAATTCCATATGTGTCATCTAAGGGAGATAGTGGGAAAATGGGAGTTCCAAAGGTTTTGTCCAGCCCAATCCCTTTGGGCTTAGAGTGACAGCTCATATGTTGTTTGTTTTTTTTTTTCCAGACAGGGTCTCACTTTGTAGTTCAGGCTGGCCCTGAGCTCACTATGTAGCCCAGGCAAGCCTCAAACTCAACAATCCTCCTGCCTCTGCTTCCCGAGTGCTGGGATTACAGGCATGAGCCACCACACCCAGCATTGTGGTATGTGATACTGAGTACTGTAGTAATCCATGCCCAGTATTGCTGCATGTGGTTACTGGGGATTGAACCAGGGACCTTGCGCTTGCTAGGCAGGCACTGGAATCACTGAGCTAAATCTCCAGCCTTCTTATGGTCTTTTTCTTGTGCAGATCTCTTCACAGCTGGCAGCTTTCCTTAGCTAATGTTCCATGTTTTGAGTATTTCTGATATCCTGAGGTCTCCAGAGTGCTTTTAGCTCCATACCCATAGTTTCATAGGGCTTCTTGCCTAGTCTCCCAGGCTTTCTTTGAAACCTGAATGGACATGTCCCTGAGCTCACAACTCCTACATTCTGTATGCTGGTAAAAACCAGCATTATGCAGATAATGCCAAGGTCTGAGCAATAGCCAGGTCTCACTGGACAGTAGCAGCAGCCCCTGAATATCTGGATGGCTGATCACTGTGAGATGAAGTGCAGGGAATCAATTTCCTAAGAGGTTCTTCTGAAACAGAGATTCCAGGAGCTGTGTCCTCAAATGAAAGCTGACACCTTCCCCTCCTTGAGCCTGTGGTATGTGTGGGGTCTTCCTGAATTCTGAGATTCTTGCAAGGCATCTTTCTTCTTATCTCTGAACAAAAATATTTGCCTTTTTAATGGTGCTTATCTCTTCAGCAACCAGATCTCTTTTGGCTCCAACTTTAAACATGGTTCCTGTCAGGATAAAATTTAATTTTTTCAAATTTTTCTGCTCAGCTTTTTGCTCTCAGTTCTTATTATAAGTCTGTCTAGAAGCACTAGCAACACCTATGTCAAGGCTTAAATGTTGGATTGTCTTGATATTTCCTCTACTGCTTTAATTAATCCACCACCTTTATTTCAGTCTCCTGCCAAGTCTTACGACAGGTAAAATGCAGACACATTTTCTACCACAGTGTAATGCACAGTGTAATACAGTTGGCCTCTAGTCCAACCGTCAATGAAGTCTTTGTTTCCAACCAAAACTTCCTGAACCCAGCGGTTACTGTCCACATTTCCACCAGTATCCTGGTCTTCTGAGTTTTGACCAGAGCTACCATCAAGCTGTTTACAGCATTCTAAGCCTTCTCTAACCTGCGTCTCCACGCCTTTCCAAATTATTCCTGTAAACCAGTTCCAAAGACTTCTGTACCACATGGTCAGATAAAATCATAGCAAAAACTACACTACAGACATTTTTTGTTTAACTCCCTACCTGTTAAATTGCTGTTTAGACTCATGATTTGCTCTGTAAGACTTATAGTCTGTCTTTATTTTTTGGTACAGTTCTGTATACTTTGTTTGTAGAGACTCAATGTCTCTTTTTATAGTATACTTTGTTATACAATGCTATAATTTTTGATGATAACACTGTCTAATATAGTATATTAGTATGTTTTGTTATACATTGGAGTATTGCAAGTAAAAATTAAGTAAATGACAACAAAGTCAAGTTGGAGTTTCCTTTGCCCTTTTTTTTTGTTTAGAATATTGTAATGTACAGCCTATATATAATTCCTAATTTAGCAACCTATTCATGGGAATGGAACTTGTTCCATTAAATGGGGAATGCCTGTACTGGTATCACTTGTCTATATTAGTCAGCTTTCCAGTTGTTGGACCCAATACCTGACACACATATACAAGTAAAGACTTTAGCTCATGTTTTGTTTTTGTTTTTTTGAGACAGGGTCTTGCTTTGAAGTTCAGGCTGGCCCTGAGCTCACTATGTAGCCCAGGCTAGCCTCGAACTCAGCAATCCTCCTGCCTCTGCCTCCCGAGTGCTGGGATGACAGGCGTGAGCCACCACACCTGGCACTGTGGTATGTGGTATTGATGGCTGGTGGGCGTGAGTCACCACGCCCAGCATTGTATGTGGTACCGGGGATCAAACTCAGGACCACTGCCCTTGCAAGGCAGGCGCTGGAACCACTGAGACAAATCTCCAGCCCCTCATGTTTTAAGGGGATTCAGTCTATGGCTCACTGCAAGGCAGAAATACCATGGTGGAAGAACTTAAGCTACTTAGTTCATGGCAGCTAGAAAGCAGAGGAGAGGAAAAGTCCCAGAGAGGAGGAGGTGAAGACCAGATACAGATCCTAAAACCACCTTCCATGAACCAAACATACTTGTAGAAGTGTACCCACAAATCTTCACAGGCAGATTCCAAGGCCTATCAAGTTTACTACACCATAACCTAACCACTATGTATAGTATTAATATTATCAAGGGGTGGGAAGCCTTTAAGTAAATATGGTATATAATTCCCAGCATTTGAATGTATTTGATAGCCAAGTATAATACTGTGAGTTATCTTTGTGTAATATGTCCCCAACACACCTTCTTTGGGGATTTTAAAAAGAATGTCCCAAAATTTGGACATTTTTAAAGAGGCAGGATATAAGACAGGAGCTAAAATTTCCTCAATGTCTACTGTGTTCTAAGCACTACACTAGCACTTTTACATATTCCATATAATTTACTCCTCACAGTGATCCTGCAAGTTGTACATTATTATCCTCAATCTCTAGATGCATAACCGAGGTAAAACCAAGGCTGTGAAAGATGCCTTCCCAAGGTCAAATGACTAACAAATGCAGAGCAAGACAGAGTATTTCATAGCCACAACAACTACTTTCATTTTCTCTTTTCTCTTGTCCCTGTGTAAGCAGTTTCCCAAGCATTAGACCAATTTGTGTGTCAACAAAAGTTGAAGCCAACAACTTCTGAATTAGAGGGTTAGTGTTAATGATCGATTTCTGCAACAGCTAACCTGGCTTAAAACTATCAGGATGTCAGCAGTTCCACCTCCTCTCATAGGTAGGACTGGTATAGTAGTGATGAGCTGACATCACAGGAGGAACATCTGTAACTGATTTGGAAGATGAATTTGATTTGGAGGAAAAATAGGAGAAGAAAAGTAAAAGCTGAAGCATGGGCAAGTATGATGTAGTGGTTAAGACAAATCTGGTTTCAAACCCCACACATGTTTTAAATGACCTTTCATTCAATAAATACTTATTGAACACCCATCTGGGCCAGGTACTGTTTTAGGCACTTTGGCTATAACACAGAATAAAATTGTCAATGGTTCTTGTTTTTCCAGAGCATATATTCTAGCTAAATTTGCTAAAGTTTGTTTTAAACTTACTAAAGCTTTTTTTTTCCCCATTTATAAAATGGATGGGATACTATCCAGGCTAAGGCATTTGTGAGGATTAAATACAATATGTGAAAAATACTAAAGATAATTTGTCCTATTTTAAAAACTGAGTAGTGTAAAAGTGGTATTAATAAAAACTATGAAGTTGGAGGGGACAAGGATATAGCTCAGTGATTCTGAAGCCTGCTTCACAAGCACAAGGCCCCAATTTTTTTTTTTTTTTTTGAGACAGGGTCTTGCTTTGTAGTTCAGGCTGGCCCTGAACTCACTATGTAGTCCAGGCAAGCCTGGAACTCAGCAATCCTCCTGCCTCTGCCTCCTGAGTGCTGGGATTACAGGGGTGAGCCACCACGCCCGGCACTGTGGTATGTGGCATTGATGGCTGGTGGGCGTGAGTCAACACCCAGCATTATATGTGGTTACCGGATCGAACTCAGGGCCTTGCACTTGCAAGGCAGGCACTGGAACCACTGAGCTAAATCTCTGGCCCCAAGGCCCCAATTTTGATCCCAGGTATCAAAAAAATAAAACAAAACACATAAACAAGGGGCTGGGGATGTAGCTCAGTGGTTCTGGTGCCTACCTGGCAAGTACAAGGTCCTGAGTTTAATGCCCACTACTGCAAATAAATAAATAAGTAAATAAATTTTAAAAAAAGAACAAACAAAAAAGCCTGTGAAGTTGGAGTATAAAATAGCCTTAAGATTCAATATGAATATACTGCACTATTAGCTTTTTATTATTTCAAGTTTCTCAAATATGTGACCCAAGATTGTTAGAACTTGGTTTGTAAATTTACTGCAGAAAATGGTGCTTTAGCTTCACCTATGTATTCTGATATCTTTTAAATAACAAGTTTATAGTTTAACCAAATATCTGGGATTCTTTTATATGATCTATGTCAGGTGGGCATAAGAGGCTTTTGTGGAAGGCCATCAGTCTGCACTCTTCTATGTCATATGCAAGGGCCTTGAGGATGGAGAATGAGGAGTGTGTGTCCAGTCAGTAGACAAAGATGAATATCCAGCCACCCTCTTAAACTAACTCAGAAACTCTAAGGTTTGAGCTAAAGACTGTATAACAAGCAACCTGCCAGTGGCTACAGAACATATAGCTCAACCCTAGAAGCCAAGAAGACATTACTGAGCAAAGGAGTAGCACTCTGTTCTATGGCTGAACCTAGGTCATCTGGAGAAAGAGGGACAGGGCCAAGTACTGATGGGAAATCAACCGCAACAGTGAAAGCCTAAGAGCACCTAGATTATTGAGCTACATGTCCTACCACCGGGGTTCTCAGAATGTTGTCCCTGAACTAGCATCATCATTAGTACCAAAGAATTTTAAGAACATAAATCCTCCAGCCCTGTTCAAACCTTGTCCTAGGGGGTGGGTCCCAATAATCTGTTTTTCCAAGGTTCCAGATGATATTTGATGTTTGAAATTTGAGAAGTACAGAGACAGATTGTTGAACTAAGAAATGCCTTTCCAGCTAGAGGACTCCAACCTCTGGTGCCCGCCTCCAAATATAAGACAGAGAGGCACACGCTGGATTTATGGATGTTCTATATTTCCTTCTTTCTACCAAGTCTGTGAGATGAAGAAAGAATAATTACTAAGGTTGTGTAGGGACTCAAATCAGTGAAACTGACTGAACTTTATCCTTTCACTCCAATTCTAGAAAGACAATTGCACCCTAATATTTATCTACCCCTACAGGATGGCCCACATATTTTCATGGTCAACAGTGAAATATTTCTTGCTCTTCAGTGTTCTGTTAGACAATGATTATCATTGAATCGAGCTTTAAACCCACTAAGAATTGAAAGAATTAGGGATAATTACAATGGTAACTATAGTTAAATACTATGTCATAAGCACTATATTTTGTTTTGCTTTGTTTGATTTAATATTTTCGTATGCTGTTCTGATAGCCTTCACACTCATTATGATTATAGGTGTGCATCACTATGCCACAGCAATTACCTATATTGACATGGTTTAATTCTCTAACAGTTAAACTAACATTTAACTCTTACTGTCTCATTTTACATATGGAAATGTTGGGCCTCAGACAGGTTAAGGTGTTTTTTCTTGTGGTACTGGGTTTAAACTCAGAACCCTACACTTGCAAACCGAGCATGTGCCACTGAACTAATCTCTGGCCCCAGGGTAAGGTTTTTTTTTTTTTTTTGCTTTTTGAGACAGGGTCTCGCACTGTAGTTCTGGCTGGCCCTGAGCTCACTATGGTGCCCAGGCAAGCCGCCGCGAACTCAGCAATCCTCCTGTCTCTGCCTTCCAAGTGCTGGGATGACAGGCGTAAGCCACCACGTCCAGCATTGTGGTATGCGCTGTTGATTGTTGGTGGGCGTGTCTCCACGCCCAGCATTCTATGTGGTTACCGGGGATCGAACTCAGGTCCTTGCACTTGCGAGGCAGGCGCCGGAACCACTGAGCTAACCCTCTGGCCCTGTTTGTTTGTTTGTTTTTGAGACAGGGTCTCACTTTGTAGTTCAGGCTGGCCCTGACCTCACTGTGTAGCCCAGGTAAGCCTGGAACTCAGCAATCCTCCTGCCTCTGCCTCCCGAGTGCTGGGATTACAGGCCTGAGACACCACGCCTGGCCAGGTTAAGGTTTTAAGGTTTTATATGAGGTCTATTACTATAAAATGGCCCAGTTAAACTGACTCAATTTTAATCACTATCCCACTGGTCTTCAACATTAGAATTACTGGAAAAGTGTTAAAAAATATTCGTGCCTGGGTTTTACTTCGAGATTCTGATTTCCTTGGTCTAAGGTGCAGTCCAGGTAGGGATACTTCTTAGTAGCATCTAGATGATTCTGCTACACAATATAAAATATAATCTCCATGTTTAAGTACTTATCCAAGATCAGCTACAACTAAAAGGTCGAATTGGGCTCCAAATTCAAATCAGCATAGGTCCATAGCTGGGTCATCACCAAAATCATCTTGATCACAACTTCTACCATTTTCACTCCAACACTGCCTTAGATTTGAAGGAGCCTTAGAGCTTAACATATCACATAGGTTGTAAAGCTCCTTCTAACATAAAGACAGAAAAATGTAATTCCAGAAAAATATTTTCCAGCCAGTATATCTTTTTTTTTTTTTTTTTGAGACAGGGTCTTGCTTTGTAGTTCAGGCTGGCCCTGAGCTCACTATGGAGCCCAGGCAAGCCGCAGCTAACTCAGCAATCCTCCTGGCTCTGCCTCCCGAGTGTGGGATTACAGGCGTGAGCCACCACGCCTGGCACTGTGGTATGTGGTATTGATTGCTGGTGGGCGTGAGTCTCCACATCCAGCATTATATGTGGTTACCGGGGATCGAACTCAGGACCTTGCATTTGCGAGGCAGGTGCCGGAACCACTGAGCTAACCCTCCGGCCCCAGGCAGCATATCTTACAAAATATTTTCATGACTTTAAAAATAATCCAATGTCAGTGTCAGGTGTGGTGGCTCACGCCTGTAATCCCAGCACTCAGGAGGCAGAGACAGGAGGATTGCTGAGTTCGAGGCTTGCCTGGACTACATAGTGAGCTCAGAGCCAGCCTGAACTACAAAGCGAAACCCTGTCTCAAAACCAAAAACAAAAACAAAACCCCAAAAAATAATCCAATGTCTTCTTCTTTTTGAAAGTTTAACCCTGGGGGTATCCCGGGTGCCATTCCATTCCCGGCGCAGAGGACTGAGGTCTGCTCACCAGCCCTGAACCATCCCGGAGACTCGGGTACCCGCGGGCATGATTCTCACAGCAGAGGATTGAGGCCTGCTGGCCGGCCCCTCCCCACCCCAGAGCTGCCTTGTGAGGTCCCAGGCCGGAGAGGAGCCAGAGCCATTTCCTGCATCCCTCCACACTGGAGCGGCACCAAGAGACCAGGCAAGATAAAAAAAAAAAAAAGAAAAGAAAAGAAAAGAAAAAAGAGGGAATCTAGCTTCTATTTTGCCATCTACTCCTAGATCCCTCTATTCGCCTCTTGTCCCCACACCCTCTCCTATCTTCCTGTCAGAAGCAACACCCAGAAGTAAAAGACTCTTAGGCTGCCCTATTTCTTCTCCTGTACTAATAAGGAGGTGTGCAAAGTCTCCAATGGTCTTACAACATACAGTTGGGTACTGTTTTATATACATCCTTTTATCCTCTATTACCCGCTGGCACACATGAGGTACTCAAGTCTAGGTGATCTTCCTAAATCTGCTAACCCTATTTCACTCTCCTCCTGTTGCCCTACCTCCCTGATCCCCCAGTGACCTTTTATCCCAAAGGGATCTGGGGGTACATTTATGATCTACATGTTATATATACATTGCTGATTAATTCTAAATTTTGGCATATGGATATAGAGGTAACTCATGAGCTCAAAGTCTTCAGAATTGAAATTAACAAAACTTCATTTTATTTACTGTGTGTAATGCTGATATTGGCACTGACTGTATTATGGTAGCAAGGATGATGTGATTATTCTGCTCAAATTCCTCCCATGATGTGTTAGTACTGAGAACGCTGAAGGGTCATTACAGATTAAAGGAGGACACCTCAGAAAGGTGCCACATCCAAAGGGCCCCAGATAATAGAAAGAAAGAGACCTGCAAGAAACATTGCCCTGTCATCAGGCAAAGAATCAAACAAATAGCATTAGTAACAACAAAAGAGTAGAAATGAGAAAATATACAAAAAATCAGACACAAAGATCACCACCACAGGGAAATTCAGAGAAAAGGGAAATAGGGCAAAATGAAACTCAAACACCAGGACTCTTGGAGATGGTAACTAAAGCGGATCTAGTAAAATGGAAATCAGAACTCATCTCTGTGATCAAAACAGAGATACTGTCCACAGTGAAAGACATCATCAAAGAAGAGATCAGTGAGATGTTAGAATCCAAGATAGCAGAAGCAATGGAACTTTTTTTTTTTCTTTTGAGACAGGGTCTCGCTTTGTAGTTCAGGCTGGCCCTGAGCTCACTATGGTGCCCAGGCAAGCTGCCGCGAACTCAGCAATCCTCCTGTCTCTGTCTCCCGAGTGCTGGGATTACAGGCGTGAGCCACCACGTCCGGCATTGTGGTATGCGGTGTTGATTGTTGGTGGGCATGTCTCCACGCCCAGCATTATATGTGGTTACTGGGGATCGAACTCAGGACCTTGCGCTTGCGAGGCAGGCGCCGGAACCACTGAGCTAACCCTCCGGCCCGCAATGGAACCTTTTAAATGCTTCAAGCAGAGCTCCAGGGAGTGATGAAGGAGAACGAAAGCTTGTGAAGTAGGATGAATGAAGCAGAGAACCGAATCTCAGACCTAGAGGACAGCATAGCAGCCAACGAGCAGGAAAGTTATAATCCATGGAAAAGAGCAAGGGACCATGAGAAATCAATCCGACAGCTTCTAGATGACTCAAAGAAAAATAATATAAGACTGATTGGAATCACTGAGGAAGCAGGAAATAGTGTAAAAGACATAAAAAAGCTGGAGTTAACAACAGAAAACTTCACAGGAAAAGAATTGGACATACAGATAGATGAGGCCTATAGGACTCCAAAACATCATCACATAAAAATATCTACACCTAGGGCCGGAGGTTTAGCTCAGTGGTTCCAGCGCCTGCCTTGCAGGCGTAAGGACCTGAGTTCGATCCCCGGTTACCACATATAATGCTGGGCGTGGTGGCTCACGCCTGTAATCCCAGCACTCGGGAGGCAGAGACAGGAGGATTGCTGAGTTCGTGGCGGCTTGCCTGGGCACCATAGTGAGCTCAGGGCCAGCCTGAACTACAAAAGCAAGACACTGTCTCCAAAAAGAAAAAAAAAAAAAAAAAAAAAAATCTACACCGAGACATATAATTATCAAGGTTCCAGATGCACAACAAAAGAATGAAATACTGAAAGCAGTGAAAGGAAGAAAATCACCTACAAAGGGAAGCCAATTAGAGTCACAGCAGACTTTTCAACACAAACACTCAGTGCAAGGAGAGTGTGGAGGAAGTATTTCAAGCACTGCAGGAAAACAACCTCCAACCTAGACTGTTGTATCCTGCAAAACTATCTTTCAGAATAGATGGGAAAATAAGATATTTCCATGATAAAGAACACCTAAAAAACTTCACAAATACGAAACCTGCACTCCTAATAGCATGATGTTCTTCTAAAGAACATCATGGGAAAAAACACAGAAAATTCCATACCCACGAGACCCAGGAGAGTGAATTCATTGGGGCAAACAAGAAACTAAATAGAAAAGGGGAAAAGCAAGGAAGAAAAAAAAACAAGAACAGGGAAACATGGCAGCTCTGAATATGTCCGTATCAGTCATAACCATTAATGTCAATGGCCTCAATGGGCCAATTAAAAGACACAGACTAGCAGACTGGATCAAGAAGCAAGATCCTACAATCTGCTGCATACAGGAAACACACCTAATTCAGAAGGAAACCCATGACTGAAAATAAAAGGTTGGAAAACAATCCTCCATGCCATAGGAAACTGCAAAAAAGCAGGAGTGGCTATCTTGTTTTCAGATAAAATAGGTTTCAAACCCAAACTGATTAAAAGAGATAAAGAAGATCACTATATTCTTGTACAGGGAACTATCCAAGAGAAAGAAATAACAATCATAAATATTTATGCACCGAACTCTAATGCACCCAACTATATAAAACAAATATTACTGGACATGAAAAGCCAGTTAACCACAAATACAATAGCAGTAGGGGACTTTAATACTCCACTGTCACAAAGTGACGGATCAACTGGACAAAGAATCAATAAGGAAATACTTGAGCTAATCAAACTTTTGAGCAAATAGACTTATTAGATGCCTACAGTATTTTTCACCCTTCAAAGCGAGAATATACCTTCTTCTCAGCTGCTTATGGATCATTCTCCAAAATAGATCACGTCCTAGTTCATAGAACAGGCTTAAGTAAATGCAAAGGATTTGAAATTATCCCCTGCATACTATCAGACCACAGTGCCTTGAAACTGGAGATGAATAGCAAAAGAAATTCCAAGATCCTCACAAACACATGGAAATTGAACAACACTCTGTTGACCAACCGATGGGCCACAAAAGAAATTAAAGAAGAAATTAAACAGTTTCTACAACTAAACAACAACCCCAGCACAACATACAGGAATTTATGGGACACAATGAAAGCAGTTCTGCAAGGGAAATTCATACAGTGAATGCCTACACTCAGAAAATAGAGCAAACTGAAATAAACAATCTAATGATGAACCTCAGACAATTAGAAAAAAGAGGAGCAAAAGAAACCCAAAGCACATACTAGAGAGGAAATTATAAGGATCAGAGCAGAAATTAATGCAATGGAGACAAAGAGAACAATACAAAGAATCAATAAATCCAAGAGTTGGTTCTTTGAAAGGATAAATAAAATCAACAGACCCTTAGCCAACCTTATCAAACAAAGGAAGGAAAAGGCTCAAATCCATGCTATAAGGAATGAAAATGGGGAAATCAGCACAGATCCAGAAGAAGTCCAAAGGATAATAAACACGTACTTTGAAAATCTGTACTCCAAGAAGATGGAAAATCTAGAAGAAATGGATAGATTCCTAGACACACATGAACGTCCAAAACTGAACAAAGAGGATATAAAGATGTTAAACAACCCAATATCAACCTAGGAAATTGAAAATGTAATAAAAAACCTACCAACAAAGAAAAGCCCTGGTCCTGACGGCTTCACTGCTGAATTCTACAAAACTTTTAAAGAAGACTTAATACCAGTATTTTCAATCTCTTTAATGAAATCGAAAGGAAAGCAGTACTCCCCAAATCATTCCTTGAAACAACCATTACCTTGATCCCAAAGGCAGGGAAAGATCCCACCAAAAAAGAAAACTATAGGCCAATCTCCCTAATGAACATTGACGCAAAAAATCCTCAATAAGATACTGGCAAACAGAATACAGAGAGTTATCAAGAAAATCATACACCCTGATCAAGTCGGATTTATCCTAGGGATGCAAGGCTGGTTCAGCATATGTAAATTAATCAATGTAATACACTATATTAACAAACTCAAGGACAAAAACCATATGATTATCTCAATAGACACAGAAAAAGCATTTGACAAAATCCAACACCCATTTATGATCAAAACCCTATAGAGAATTGGAATCGATAGACTTTATCTCAATTTAATACAAGCTATTTATGAGAAACCTACAGCCAGCATCATACTCAATGGGCAAAAACTGAAACCTTTTACACTAAGGTCAGGAACGAGACAAGGATGCCCTTTGTCACCACTCTTGTTCAATATAGTGCTGGAAACATTAGCCATAGCAATCAGTCAGGACAAAGATATAAAAGGAATAAAGAGGAAAGGAAGAAGTTAAACTGTCATTATTTGCTGATGATATGATACTGTATCTAGAGGATCCTAACAACTCAACCAAAAGACTGATAGACTTAATTACCAAATTTAGAAGTGTTGCTGGATACAAAGTTAATGCTCAAAAATTAACAGCCTTTGTCTACACAAACAACAGACTCACCGAAAGAGAAATTGGGGAGTCAATCCCTTTCACAGTAGCAGCCAGAAAAATGAAATATCTAGGAATCAGCCTAACAAAGGAAGTGAAAGACCCCTACTCTGAAAACTATAGTACTCTGAAAAAAGAGATAGAAAAGGAGATCAGAAAGTGGAAAGACATCCCTTGTTCCTGGATAGGGAGAACCAACATCGTCAAAATGGCTATATTCCCACAACCACTATACAGATTCAATGCAATTCCAATTGAAATTCCAATGGTATACTTCACAGAGCTAGAGAAAATAATATAAAAATTCATCTGGAACCACAAGAAACCTAGAATAGCAAAAGCAATTCTAAGCAACCACAACATGGCAGGGGGTATCACAATCCCCAATTTAAAGTCTACTATGAAGCCACTGTGATTAAAAACTGCATGGTACTGGCAAAGTAACAGACCTAAGGACCAGTGGAATAGATTAGAAGATCCAGAAACAGCCCCGGATACACTTAGCCACCTTATCTTTGACAAAGGAGCCAAACATCCCCAATAGAGGAAAGACAGCCTCTTTAACAAATGGTGCTGGAAAAACTGGGCTTCAACCTGCCAAAAACTAAAGCTAGACCTATCTCTTTCACCATGCACAAAAACTAAATTCACAATGGGTTTGAGACTTAAATATTAAAACAGAAACAATAAGCCTGTTGGAAAACAGGTAGGTAAAACTCCTGGAGACATTGGCTTAGGCAGAGACTTTATGAATAAAACCTCTATAGCACAAGAACTAGCAGAAAGAATCAACAAATGGGATCTCATCCTACTGAAAAGGTTCTACACAACAAAACAAGTCACTGACACTGCTAAAAGACAACCAACAACATGGGAAAAAATCTTTACTAGCTGTGTATCAGACAAAGGGCTATTATCTACAATATATAAAGAACTTAAACAGATCAGTCTCCCCAAGTTTAAAGACCCAATTCAAAAATGGGCATCTGAAATGAACAGACACTTCTCAGAGGCAGAAGTCAAAGCAGCCAAGAAACATATGAAGAAATGTTCAACATCACTGGTCATTCGAGAGATGCAAATGAAAACAACACTGAGATTTCATCTCACTCCACAAAGAATGGCCGTGATCACAAAATCAACCAACA